>QRFJ01000113.1:581388-705825 GCA_006176705.1 Cocos nucifera | reverse complement strand
TGTGAATATGTTTTTCTCGGATCGCTGACTATTCGAGCTAACCCATGTCAGCTAGGGTAAATTAGTTTGACTGATTTAGTGCTCCTAGACCAGCCTATAATGGTCTTCCTTAAGCTGACTTGGGTGAAGTTAGTGAGATGATCATGACAAGCTGGTTAATCTAACCTACTCACTTCATATAAATAAATCATCTAAAATTATTAGGTCTCTAAAATGAAACGTTATAATGATAATTGGATCATAGCCTCTCATTAAAGTGGATGATAATTTGGTTTCCATCAGTTGGATAATCATTGGAGCCCAAAGGCCTTGGGTGCTTATCGATTGAGTGGAATTATTTTTCATTATATGATCTTTCTTGGATACATCTTTCTAAATGATGGTCAAGTGGGCCAACCAAAGTTGGGCCTGAATTCATGGTGGATGGGCAAGTATGGTCATGTTTGTTATGGTTTTGACATCTAACTGGACCCTTTTCTGAGAATGCCAAAGCCAACTGATCAGGGCCTGGGCAATAAATATTACTAAAAATTATTTAAAAAAATTATGGTTATGAACCTATCCTTAGATGTACATGGGTGGCCAACCAAAGTTAGACTTGTGTACAGTCTATGTGGATTCTAGTATCCACTAAGAAATTAGGATAATTCATCGAATTAGAGGTAGAGGCTATCAATCGAATAAAATTAGTGGGAGAAACCTTTTGATTAAAGTCCAAATCTTTAGTATTAATGAATCAATTACTAATTAGATTTGTTTTTTTTGTGCAGAACATGGCTACTCTGCTATCACTTCGATCATTATACATAATGATAAGTTGCGTGAGACCCAACTTCGATATGATGTGGTAGCCAAGTGAAATTGTCTTGGAGTGATCAACAGATCTCTATATATGCTGACGATGCTGCACCTGAGGAGTTAGCTGCCAATGCACGTGAAATAATCAAAGATACTATCAGAGTGGCTTAGTGATCAAACCATGTGGCATTGCATTATGTTGGCTGCGATGAGATATAGTTCAATCGCAAAGTTATGCGAGATAAGTCTCAGCCAAACGAAATGTCTTCCAAGTATTGGAGGATTCTTTTTTGCACACCCGATGCGTGGAGGCACAAGACCCAAGTATGCATCTATAATGGCCTAGAATGCGGTAGTGGTGGCGTGTCTTCACTGATCAAGTATTAATACAGATCGGCTAATAGAGTACTCTGTGAGCAAGCTCTAGCTTTTCCTTGCATATATTGGAGAAGATGCAATACTGCGAACTTGCCATGGCCTGCAATCTTATCTCCCATTCTTACACATCTATAGAATAGTCAAACGTATTGAAGTGGACTACACTGACGAGTTATTCTTAGAACTTTGAGAAAGGATCACCAACCTCCATAAAGGGAGTCAGTGAACTTAGGTGGAGTTCGTTTTTCTCATCTCTGATCATTTTTGGATATAAAAAGAACAAGAAAAAAAGCCAAGAAGCGTGCATATTCATCGCTAGGATCACCTATGCAGGGCTCAGACCCTAAAACCAAGCCGATAAGAGTCAAGCAAATGCTTTCTTTTGCAAGAAGTGGGAGCACTGGAAGAGGAACTATCCCAGTATCATTGCCTCCCTGGACCCGAACATCTTCTCTTGAAAAGTTTCAAGTAGCATTAGTGATGACTCTATTTGCGAATAGATCATGACAGATCAGATGCAGCAAAAAAGCTGTTGGTTGAAGAATTTCAACTGAGCTCGAGTAGCACCGTCCATGATGGTCCAATCTGCTTACTACAACAGACTACCATAGCTCAAGCAAAGAAATCGAAGGCACACCAGCAAACAAAGACATTCTGTGCTTTCATTGGTCGTGAGTACGTGGATGTGGTGATCCGACCTTCAGAAGATCGACAAAAAGAAGAACCTAGCCGAACTTCACTAAAGCCCTAGAAATCAAGGATTCAACAACCATATCAAGATGGTATTAGATACTATGCCGGTGGCTTAGGATAGGTTGAAAGGTGTGAAATTATATCCAAAGCAATCGTTAGCCTGTTGATGTTGAAATTTAATGATTTATTAATTAAATAAAAAATATTTTGGCACCTTTTCATCATAGTTAATCTTCTATGATCCATTTTGTGATAATCCTTAGACTATTTAGTTTCGATAAAGAGAGGATTTATCGATTTGTCCTAAATTTATTCACGACCAAATGATAAGTTATTAATTAGGATGACAGCATCTATCGAGCATAGGTTGCTATATGCCATATAGGTTGGTTGTCCTCTTAACCAAGATGTATGAAGATATTGGTATGGCATACAGGTGAGATGTATGGATACATCATCATTGAACGTGACCAACTTCAGAGCATTCTGCTGTCAAGAATGTCTCTGATGGGATATAGGTATAAGTATCCCTTAGACCTGAGATCACCTCAGTGACTTGCAAGCAACTCACCATACTTTGGTACCAGACTAACTGAATTTCTAATTCAGTAACGAAAGACTTCTAGGCATAGTCAAGTACTTGCAAAGTCGGAGTGTGACCAACATGAAATTGACCACTCCAAGAGTTGGAGAAGAATGTATCACTGTATTTCAATATAGCAAAACCTTGGCCAGGATAATCCATCAGATAGATTTGGTATTTTGAAATACAATGTGGACAACCTGATCAGAGTTGATAGTTGAACTTTGATGTATTCTACGAGCATTATGGTCAAGGAGATAAATTATATGGAAACTATATCTGCATGGGTTCTAAGGATGGTGTTCTACATCTTCGACCTATCCGACCATCGGATATCATTGCTAGATAGTCACTTTGATTGGTACAAAAATTTATTCATGTGCTACCGACCTAGGTTTGAACCTATGAGGTCACACACATTAGAGCTTACGATCTGATCGGATGGTTGATCAATGATTAAGAATCATTCTAGAGTTAAACAATCAATACAATTGATGTTTAACCTAGGGCAAGTGTTATAGAAGGATCGATTAGCAATTAGATTGTTAATTAACTTAATTTAATTAAGCTAATAGATTGAGATTAAGTCTAATTAAATATGATTTAATTAGATTTAGTTTGGGCTTAATTGGATCAAGTTCAATTGATTTATTGGACAAGCCAAGTGCAAGAAAGAACTAGTCCTAGTCTAACTAGGACTCGAATTAACCCAATTTTTTAATTTGATTAGAAAATAAATCAAAATTAAATTTGATTTAATCTAAATTAATTAAGTTCTTAAATAGGTTAGGGTCTTAGTTAATTGGGTTGGTTTAATCTTGATATTATTTGGTTAAAGAATCTTATTTGACCAAGTCAAAATAAGAGTCCTAGTGTGACTAGGACTCCCTATCTCCTTGCGCCACCTTGGTCCCAATGCCCTCCATACCTATTTTTTAGGTATTTTTCATAGAAAATCCCTTTCTTCCTAATTTCCATGCCCCCTCTCTCCCTCCATGTCATATTTTGAAGTTAGGTGGAAGACCAAGTCAAAGGAGGAATTGGTTTTGCTTAGGATTCTATGAAATAGAATCCTTGTTGACCAAAACATTTTCCCTTGAGTGCTGCCCCCTCTTTTAATTAATTCTTATCTTATTATATAAAATTAATCACTTTTTTTGTGCACCCTCCCTTGCTGGTCCATGCCAAAAATTGTGGAGGAGGCACCGAAGAGTTGGGCACCCCAACAGCTTCAGATGTTTGGATATTCCTAGTATAGGAATTTGACTTAACTTGGACTGTTCTTTTTTCCTATTTATTGGAAGAATTTTATTTTGATTTTTTTGTGAAATATAGAGCTTTGGGAGAGGTTTGAGGGTGTGCAGAAATTAGAGGAATAGGGTCCTTGGGCATGGGGGTTCCATAGGCACCAAACTAGGTGTCTAGGTGAGAGAAAAGAAAAGAAGAAGAGGGTCTTCTTCTAGGGCTTTTTTATTTTCAATCTCTTCTCCTTTTTTTTGAGTTTTTTTGAGAGACTCTCAGATCAACAAACTCTCATATTCCTTCTCATATTTTGGAGAGTCTAAATTTTGAAGAAGGGAGCATCGGATCGACTGTCGAAGAAGGATCAGCACAGTACTAGCATGCTGTGCTGATTGCCTGCATCGAACTTCAGATCAAAGATCGTAGGCTTGTATGGATGACTCCTAGAGGCCAGATACATGTGCAGCTCATGAGTTCATCCTCAAGCCTGGATTAGTAAGTTAGAATATCTAAACTTGCTCGGATAATAGATCTGATCTATAAACTTCATACCTACATTTGATGTAGTGTAGATCTAGGTTGATTTGATCAACCTTTTTCTTTCTTATTTGATTTTAATTTTTGATTTGATATCATTCCTTAATCATGTAATAGATCTAAGATCTAGGTGTTTACATGGTTATTTAAATAAATTTTAGATTTATTTAAGTCTTGCACTGTAAGGTCTTGAAAAAGTTTCAAGATCTACCTGTGAAACCCTAGATTTGGTTCCTTCACGATCGCCGTCCTGGACCTAGATACTGAAGTATCTATCTAGCTAATATGGTACTTTATCAAATCTTCTTAAAGGTACTACTTTAATGGGCTTCGAATTTGATCTGATCAAATTTAGTTCTATAGATTTACTAGATTATGTCAATTCATTTTCTACCGGTCAAACTTTCTCAAGTTCAACTTGACAGGCATTAGTTCTTTTCTAAGGAACTTCTTTTCAAAAGGAATGTCCTTTTGTTGATAAACATCTTATGTTCTTCAGCATGGTAGAATTACTAACCCTCAAATACCTATCGGATCAAGACCCAAGTTTATCTATATGCAAACCTTTGACATAGGCCAATCGATTCAAAACCTGAAGATGAGAGTCTAGGTCTATGCCCAATTCATATTTCTTATGAAATCTGTACAGTAGATTTACTAGATATATTTTCAGAGTAAAACAAGTAGTCACAACCCTAAAATAGATAGACAAGTAAACCCTATTATGGATTGAACCCTATCAAATAAAGTATAATTTTTTCTTTCAGATACACTATATTCTAAAAAGAAATCCACTAAGAGAGAATCCAATTCTCTCCTAGATATATCACAAACTTACTGGATATGTATTCGTCTCTTCGATCTGATCAAAGAGTTCCAATACCGTTTTTAGTTTATTTTTTTATTTCATTATTGAATCATTTGAACATTTCAAATGATTCAAGCCAGATGCACCCATGCCCAGATAGGTCGTTTGTAATGAAATATTAAAATCTTTCTTTGGCACTAAAGTTCATAAGTCTATATACATCACTATGTATGAGACTTAGAACTTTATTGGCTCCTTCACTTTTTTCAGTAAAAGATGACTTTATCATCTTTTCAAGAAGATAAGACTCACATATTATTAATGATTCACAATTATTGATGTCGAGGTTTTTCTCTCAAGCTAACCCATTCATCCTATTCTTGTCAAGATGACTAAGTCTATAATGCTAAAGATAGACATCCATGATATAATCTAACTTGGGTGATTATTAAATTACAATTAACAGACTTTATAAATATTAAATATTAATTTTTTATTATCCATATATTATTATAATATTATTTATAATAATATCATAATAATTTTCTTTTATTGATAAATGATAATCATATTTGACCAAAAGGCCAATAAAGATCATATTTATCATAAATGATGGATAATGGTGACAATCACTCAAAATGACATCTTTTGGAAATAAGCTCGATAATTTCTAAACCTAGGATTGGAATAAGACTTCCATCCCAAACGTTCAGATATTTCTCATCATTTTCAAACATTCTACTTACCTAAAGTTCTTGCAACGAATTGCATAAGACCATCGGTATCTAATACCCAAATCGTAGAATTACATATAGAGAAATTTTAAGATGTTATCACATAATATCCTTGATGAGCAACTCTTGCTCCTTTTTCTTATTTAGCCTATTATGGTTAAGGAAAGCAAGATAATTCTTCTTCCTATGGTCCTGCTTCTAATAGTAGAAGCAATATGCCTGATTTGGATCAATTTTGGACTAATTATTTTGATTGGACTTAGAAGCTCCAATACAAATTAATTCGTACTGTTGAACCAAATTCAACTTTTGATACTAATTATCGAAGTTGGATCCCATAAGTCATCATTGTCTAACAATGACTGGATCAATTAGGATTTAGCCTTATTTTGTGACAAAAGAGAACATAGACCTAATGTATATTAATTATTTTAAGCCTAGAGACTTGGACTTTAGTCTTAAGGTTCTTCCACTGTTTTATTCGAATTGATAGCCTCTACCTCTAATTCTGAAAATTATTTTAATTTTCTAGTAGGCACTAGAATCCATATAGACTACACACAAGCCCGACTTTGGCTGGCCAACCCATGTGCATCTATGGATAGGTTCATTAATCAATTGCTTCTCCAAATAACTTTTAGTAATTTAATTTTGTCCTAAAAAATTAATCAGTAGGCTAGGGCCTCCACTGTAAGGATCCGATTAGGTCTAACCATTAACATGACTATACTTAGTGCATCTAACCAACGAATGATTAAATCCAACTATGGTTGGTCAACTTAATCACCATTAGAGAGATACATTCAAGTCATCATATGATGAATGATAATTCTATTAGTCAAGAAGCACCAGGCCTGTAGGCCTCCAATGATCATTAAGTTAATGGACCTATTATCAAACACCTTAATGGGAGGCTATAACTCAGTTATCTCCATAACTTTATTATTTTAAGGACCAAATAATTTTAGAGAATTTTAAATTATTTATGATTTAAGGATAAAAATGTCATGGACCAATTTGCT
Source organism: Cocos nucifera (assembly GCA_006176705.1). NCBI lineage: Eukaryota > Viridiplantae > Streptophyta > Magnoliopsida > Arecales > Arecaceae > Cocos > Cocos nucifera. The sequence continues at coordinate 699,030 of QRFJ01000113.1, read as the reverse complement.
CCCACTGACTTCACTAAGTCAAGTCCTCCCACTGACTTCTCAAGTCGTTTATGAGGACTAGGATCAATATCGATCCATGGGCACCTAGATCAGTCTCACTGATTTCCTATGTGACATGGGTTAGCACGAATCAATAAGCAACCTAATCAAGACCTGATTAATCATATTGGCTAGGTAAGTAGGCTACCAATTAAAAATCACTGGTCTGGTATGCCAGACTTACCTTAGACACCAATCGATTTATCAGTTTTAATTTGGTCTGCCTAAAGACTTAGGCTCAACCACTGAGCCACGATCAGTATCCATTTGTTAGATGTATGGACTTTGATCAACTACAACTATTAAAGTGATCTATAGAAATGACCTAATCCTAATTAACTATTAATTAGATTTGATCAATTTCTTAACTAAGTTCATATTTAATCTAACCCTAGGTCTAACCCAGTTAAGGATCTGATCAAAGCTCTTTAACCCATATTTTATAAATTTATCTTAGGATCTTTAAATCATAAATCTAGATCCAAAATAATCACTTAATTCTCAATTAAGTACAAAGCTTATGGGTTTAGATTTATGAAATCTCAGAACTAATTTCTGATTTGATCATTTCAAATATTTTTAAATTATAAATAATTGACATTGAATCATATTCAATATATAGTTTTAGATCTGATTTATTTTAATGTTTTGATTATGTTCTAAGATTTTGAATCTAGAATTTTGCAAAAAGTAAGTTCTCAATTTAAATTTTATAAAATAAATATATCATATACATTCTATATTCAAAATAAAAGATACATATCCACATATGCAATAATAAGATCTAGATCTAAACATAAAACACATCATATGGATCAGGTCATAAATTATTTAAAATTAGATTTAAAATTTAAAAATAAATCATAAATCACTTTAGATCTTATCTAACATATTTATGATTTAGATTATTCAGATCAGCATATACTAGGATAACCTCTCCACTATAAGGGATAAATCTTACAGTAGGATAATCTTATAATCAGTATGTTCGATCTGATATTATTTAGATCTAATCTAAATAATCTAAAATAAATCTAATATTTATTTAATTTTAAATTTAAAATTAGAAAATGAATCATAAAATTATTTAGATCATATCTAACTTATTCATGATTCAAAAATAGATCAGCACATATTAGGACAATCTCTCCACTATAAGGGATTAACCTTAGCAGGATAATCTTACAATCAGTATGTGTGATCTATAAAGTTTTAATTTTTAGATTTAATTTAATGTAAATATGATCATGTTATAAATGAACCTAGATTCTCTGATACCACTGATGGAAAATTGCAGGGTTTGATGCATGAATTTCAAAACTTTTTGAAATATAACGCAATAGAAGTTATAAATTAAATCTTTTAATCTACAAATGCATGTAATCTAATTACTAAACTCTATATCTAAGATCTATAACATGTCATAATGCATTCTTAAATTTAAAAATAAAAAGCTATGGTATTGATCAAATCAATATCCTAGATCTAGAATGATTCTAGATCTAAAACCTAGATCACATTTAGGTAAGAGAAGAGATCAAATCTCTTACCTTTATATGGGTCGAGAACTCCATAGTTGATTTTTGTTATTACTTTTGGAGCTGCACATACATCTAACCTCTACAAGTGACCACATGAGACTGCAACAAAATTGAAGGTTTGTCAAATGAAGATCCGCTCGAAGTGCTAGCTTCTCGTGGATTCTTTCTGATGGTTAATTTAAAATTTATTCTTCGGATCTCTTAGACACTCTAAGAGATGAAGAATATGAGGAGGATTAAGAAAGAAATCCAATCTTTGGATCTTCCAAAAATCAAAAATTAAATAGTTAAAAAAGATTCTAAGAGAAGACACATCTTCTCTTTTCAGGACATCAACCATTGATGTCCTAAACCGATCTTCATACCTAGACAAGAGAAGACATTCTTCTCTATAAAATTTTCATGCTTCTAGATCTCTTCTTCTCTGATTTTTCTCATAGAAAAATCTCACATAATATGGAGAAGAAGGGTTTTCAAATAAACCCTAAGAGAATACCTTCTTCTCTTCTTCTTCTCTTATCAGGACATGATCAGATCATGTCCAAAGATGATCACCATGCCCAAACATTTTGGAGCATAGATCTTCATGCCATCTTTCTCTCTCTTTCTTAAATTTTTATCATATAAAAATTATAAAGAAAAATTAAGAAAGTAAACCATGAAAGAAAACTATGAGAGAAGACATTCTCTCTTACCTTTGTCTTCATCAAGACATGAACCTTTCGTGTCTTAATGAAGACTTTTCCTCCAAGGATATAGGTGCCCATAACCCCCACACCAAGATCTCTCTTTTTCTTCTTTTCGACATGGAAAACCTTGAGTTTTTGATGCCTTCCTCCTATCTAATAGAAGGTGCCACAAAATAAGGGAGACTAGGTCAAATGACCTAGTCAAACTCGGAAACAAAGAGGAGATTGGGGCATCCAACTCTTTCTAGTTTTGACTTGGTCTAACTTATTTTTTGAACCCAATTAAATCAAAACTAATGCAACTTAATTAGAGATGATCTTAGTCCAACTAAGAGCCTAATTAAATTAGATTAAATCAAATTTAAATCTTATTTAGTTTCTAATTAAATTAGAAATTGGATGCACACAAGTCCTTATTGAATAGAGACTTGTTCTTCCTTGCTATTGGCTTATCTAATAAACCAATTAGACTTGATCTAATCAAGATCAAATCAAATCTAATTAAATTTTATTTAACTAGACTTAATCTCAGCCCTTTGGCTCAATCAAATTGAGCCAATTAGTAATCTGATTGCTAATCGATCCTTCTACAATATTTATACTAGATCAAACATCAATCATACTGATTGTTTGAACTTAGAATGATTCTAATTGTTGATCAATCATCTGATCAGATTGTGACCTCTCATATGTGTGACCCCATTGGTTTGAACCTAAGTCAGTAGCACAAGAATAAATTTTTATACCAATCGAAGTAATCATCTGGCAATGGTATCCGATAGTCGCATAGGTCGAATGTGTAAAGCAATACTCTTAGAACCCATATGGATAAAGTTTTCATATAATTCATCCTCTTGATCTAAATGCTCCTAGGACAAGTTAGAGTTTAATTGTCAACCCTAATTAGGTCATCCATATTGTGTTTCAAAATACCAAATCCATCTCATGGATTATCCTAGCCAAGATTTTGCTAAATTGAAATACAGTGATGCATTTTCTCCAAACTCTTGGGATGGCCAATTCCATCTTAATCACTCACCAACTTCATAGGTACTTAACTCTTCCCAAAAATTTTTCTTAACTGAATTAAAAATTAAGATAGTCCAGCACCAAAGCATAATGAGTTGCTTGCAAGCCACCACGGTGATCTCAGGTCTAAGGGACACTTATATCCATATCCCATTAAAGCAATTCTTGATAGCAAAATGCTTCGAAGTTGGTCATCTTTAGTGATGATGTATCCTTACATCTCACCTGTATATCATACTAGTATCTTCACACTTCTTAACTAAGAGGATAACCAACCTATATGGTATACAATGACCTATACTCGATAAATGTTATCATCCTAGTTAACAATGTATCATTTAGTCATGTATAGTTTAAGGACTAATTGATAAATCCTTTCTTTATCAAAACTAAATAGTCTTAAGGACTTCATCACAACATGAAGTTCATTAGAAGATGTAGATTTATGATGAAAAATACTAAAATAAAATTTATTCATTAATAAATCATTTATGACTATAAAATAGCATAACCATCAATAAGCTGACGATTGGCTTTGGGTTAGACCACTTAGCCAAGAATCAAGTCCATTTGATTCTCGTTAAAGACATAGACTTGACCAACTACAACTATTGTAATTGATCTAAAGAATCCTTGACCTAATCTAAGATAATATTTGATTAGATTTAGTCAATTTTTTAATTAAGTCCATTCTTTAATCTAACCTTAGGTCTAACCTAATTAATGGACCTAATTCTCTCTAACCCATTAACCCAAGTATTATGATTTGTGTCTTAGGGTTCATAATTCTAGATTTTAATCAAACAACTCTTAATTCTTAATTAAGTTTTGGACTGAGAATTGAGGTTCGACATTTTGAAAATAATTTTTATATTTATAAAATATTTTTATAATATGATTCTACCAATCAGTTGCATGTTTGATTCATAATCAATATGCAAATAACATAAATATGAATCTACTTTAGATCTAATCTGAACATATTCATGTATTCAAATTGAATCAATTTCAGTTCTAATTAATTATAAATCACCTTAGATCAAATCTAATATATTTATGATCATAAAAATTAGAGTAAAATACTTTCAGTTAAATCATAAAATCTTTTAAATCAAATCTAAAATTATATGATTAGAATTTTAGATCAGCACATATTAGGTCAATCTTTACACTGTAAGGGATAAACCTTACAGTAGGACAACCTTTTAAGATCAGTCCACGCAATCTAAAATATTTTTTTTAGATTTAAATAGTTTTAAATTTAATAAATTATAAATTAATTTAGATTATATCTAATAAATTTATGGTTAATTTTAGATCTACATAATTAGGATAATCTTTACACTGTAAGAGATAAATCTTACAATAGGACAATCTTACAAATCAGTTCATGCAATCTTTAATTTAATTTTAGATTTAAATATTAGATTATAATTTAAATTTAATCTAAATAAATATTCTAAACATGCATAAAAATCATGTCATAAAAATCCTAGGCTCTGAGACCAGTTGAAGAAAAAATCTAGGATTTCTTGTAGGAATTTTAATTTTTTTCAAAATTAAATCAACCGAAGTAATAAATTAATCATATTAATTTATTAAAAAATATAAATAAACTCTAGATCTAGGATCTAATGTCATGATATATGCATGCTAATAAATCTAAAATTAAAAATATTAAACAAAGTTAATGAAGTTGATCATATCAACATCAAACTGAGACTAGATCTAATCTAATGGGAGAGAGAGATTGAATCTCTCTTACCATTTGCAAGTTGACATCTTTAACTTGCTGATCCAAGGTTGAGGTCATCGCTTTAAGCCTTACATGCATCCAGCATCCATGAAAAGTCTACATGAAACCTCGATCGTTGATCCAAAGTTCAGTGACTGAAAATCAGTACAGTATGCTAGTACTATACTGATCCTTCTTCGATGGCTGATCAAAATCTCCTTCTTCAAAACTTGGACCTTCCAATAATCAAAGAAGATGTAGAGGAATTTGGGAGAGAAAATACTCTTCTAAAATCTCATAAAATAGAGGAAGAAGAAGTCTAAAAAATCTTGGAGAAGAACCCTTTCTTCTCCATTCTTTTTCTCACCAAGACATAATGGTGTGTGTCTCAATGAAACACCAAGCCCTAATTCTCTTTGCACCCAAGCTTTCCATGCCCCAAACCTCTCTCTCAGATCTAAAATGTATAGAAAACTCATGCCCTAACTCCTTTTAAATAAAGAGTTATGATAGAGTTCTTTTCTATGTCAAATATCTAGAAAGGTAGGTCCAAATTGAGCAAGGATTGGGGCACTCAACTCTTAGGTGTTCCCTCTTTATTTTTTTTTGCGGACTCTAGGGAATATGCACACAAAATTCTTCTATTTCTCATAAAAAATTAGAGGAAAATCAGATAGTTTGGTGCCTCAAAGAGATAAGAAAAAGTGATATATCAAACTTTATCCAATAGAGATCTTAGTCAAAATAATTTGTTTATTTTGACCTATTCCACAACTAATTTCCTTCTAAAAGGATGGGAGACATAAAAAGGGCATAGATACTCTTTATAAATAAAGTTTTCCATGAAAATTCCAAGAAAATTGGCATGGGGGGGCATGGAAAGCAAGGTAGCGCAAGATGGAGAAATCATGGTCACACTAGGACTTCTAGTTTTGACTTGGTCCAACTTATTATTTGAATCTAATTAAATCAAAACTAATGCAACCCAATTAGAGATGATCTTAGTCCAACTAAGAGCCTAATTAAATCAGATTAAATTAAATTTAAATCTAATTTAATTTCTAATCAAATTAGAATTTGGGTGCATACAAATTCTAATTAAATAGGGACTTGCTCTTTCTTACAATTGGCTTAACCAATAAATCAATTAAACTTGATCCAATCAAGCCTAAAGCAAATATAATTGAATCATATTTAGTTAGACTTAATCTTAGCTCTTTGGCTTAATCAAATTAAGCTAATTAGCAATCTAATTGCTAATCAATCCTCTTATAATACTTGCACTAGGTCAAACATTAACCATATTGATTGTTAGAAATCATTGATCAACCATCTGATTAGATCGAGACCTCTTATATATGTGACCCTATAGGTTCGAACCTAAGCTGATAGCATAGAAATAAATTTTTGTACTAATCGAAGTGACTATCTAGCAATGATATCCAATGGCCGGATAGGTCGAATGTGTAAAGCAACACTCTTAGAACCCATGTGCATATAGTTTCTATATAATTTATCTCCTTGACCTAAATTCTTATAGGACAACTCAGAGTTTAACTATTAATCCTAATTAGGTCATCCACATTATATTTCAAAATACCAAATTCATCTCTTAGAGTGGTTAATCCCATCTTGATCACTTACTGACTTCATAGGTATTTGACTGTGCCTAGAAACCTTCCTTAACTGAATTGAAAATTCAAGTAGTCTGGCACCAAAGCACAGTGAGTTGCTTGCAAGCAACCATGGTGATCTTAGGTCTAAGGGACACTTATACCCATATTCCATTAGAGCAATTCTTCATAGCAAAATGCTTTGGAGTTGGTCACATTCAGTGATGATGTACCCTTATATCTCATCTATATGTCATACCAGTATCTCCACACGACCTACACTCAATAACCTACATGCAGTAAATATTGTCATCCAAGTTAACAACATATCATTTGATCGTGAATAGTTTAAGAACTAATTGATAAATCCTCTCTTTATTGAAACTAAATAGTCCTAAGGATTTCATCACAACATGGAGTTCATTAGAAGATGTAGATTTATGATGAAAAATGTAAGAATAAAATTTTATTCATTAACAAATCATTTATAATTATAAAATAGCCCAACCATCAACTAGCTGATGATTAGCTTTGGGACACATTTTCCAACAACTCCCACTTATCCTAAAGCCACTCGGTACAGTATCTAATACTCATCTTCGACTTATAGTTGTCAAACTCCTTTACCATCAAGGATTTAGTGATGGGGTCAGACAGGTTCTTCTTTCTATTGATTTTTTGAAGGTTAACATCACCTCGATCCACGATCTTCCAGACCAGATTGTAGTGGCATAGTATGTGCTTTATCTGCTGATGTGCCTTCGATTTCTTTGCCTAAGCAATAGCACTAGTACTATCACAGTAGAGCAGGATCGGACTATCCAGAGAGGATGCTACTCTAAGCTCGATGATGAACTTCCTCAGCCACATAGCTTCCTTCGTAGCATCGGATGCCATGACATACTCCACCTCGCATACAAAGTCTACCATAGTGTGCTGCTTGAAACTTTTTCAGTAGATGGCTCCACTATTTAGGATAAAGATATAGTCTGACATGCTTCTACTATCATCATGGTTAGATTGAAAACTAGAGTCTGTAAATCCTACAAATTTCAAATCTAACTTACCATAAACTAGCCACTGGTCCTTAGTATTTCTCAAATACTTAAGGATGATTTTCACCACTTTCCAGCCAGTGGTTCTCTCCTGGATTAGATTAGTATCTACTCACTACTCCTAGTGAGTATGCCACATCTAGTCTCATACATATCATGGCATACATGATAGATCCTACTATCAAGCATATGAAATTCTACTCATACGCTCTCTCTCTTCAGGAGTTATCAGACAATCCTTTTTAGAGAGAAATTTCATGGCCTATCAAAAGATAGCCCTTCTTGAAATTCTCCATGCTGAACCTTTTCAACATAATTTCTATATATGTAGACTTGGATAAGCTAAGCATCCTCTTCGATCTATCCCTAAAGATCTTCATCTTTAGGATGTAGGATGCTTCACCCAAGTTCTTCATGGAGAACTGAGATGATAGCTAAACTTTTATTCCTTGCAGTATGGAGATATCATTCCTGATTAAGAGAATATCATCAATGTACAAGATAAGGAATATCACTGTCGAACCATTTATCCATTTGTAAATGCAGGGCTCTTCTCCATTTTTAACGAAGCCATACATTTTGATCATCTTATCAAAATTTATGTTCCAACTCCGAGATGCCTGCTTTAATCCATAAATGAATCTCTGAAGCTTTCACATCTTGGACTATTATGTGGATGTGAATTCTTTAGGTTGTATCATATACACCTCTTCAGTCAGCTCTTCATTTAGGAAAGCTATCTTCACATCCATCTGTCAAATCTCAGTCTAGATCGATAGCTATTGCAAGCTTTATTCGAATAGATTTGAGCATTGCCATAGGAGAGAACATCTCATCATAGTCAATAGCATAACATTGACGATACCCCTTGGCAACCAAACGGTCTTTATTGGTCTTTACCTTCTCATCTGCACCCCTCTTCCTCTTGAAGACCCACTTACACCCAATGGATTTAACCCCTTCAGGTGGGTCAACCAATGTACACACATCATTGATCTTCATGGACTTCTTCTTGGATTTCATGGTTTCAAGCCATTTCTCGAAATCAAGATTCTGCATTACATCCATATAGGTGATCAAATTTTTATCATTCTCATCAAGTTCGATAGGATCATCATTTCGAACCAAGAAACTATAGTATCTATCCGATTGATGTGGTACTCTACCGGATCTCCTTAATGGTGTAGGGGGCTCTGAGTTTGATCTAATCAAATTTGGCTCAGGTTTGGCTACTGGTGTTGGCTTTTCTACTTATTGAACCTGCTCAAGTTCAACCTTAGATGCAGTAGTTCCTTCATTAAAGAACTTCTTTTCTAAAAAGATTGACTTAAGGCTGACGAGTACCTTTTGTTCATCAGCACGGTATGAAATATACCCTTTGGTTTCTTTAGGATAACCTATGAAAGTGCACTTCTCAAACCTAGGTCCAAGTTTATTTATCATTAAATGCTTGACAGAAGCTAGGCACCCCCAGACCCTAAGGTGTGAGAGTACTGGCTTACGCCTTGTCCATATCTCATATGAAGTTTTAAATATAGACTTATTCAAAATCCTATTTAGAAAATAGCAAGCTGATTCGAGCACATATCCCTAAAAGGATATCGACAAGCTGATAAAATCCATCATGGATCGGACCATGTCTAACCGAGTTTGATTTCTCCTTTCAGGCATGCCATTATGCTGTGGTGTTCCTAGAGAAGTCCATTGGGAGAGAATCTCATTCTCTCCTAGATATGTAAGAAACTCACCAGAAAGGTATTCACCCCCTCAATTAGACTGAATGGTTTTAATACTCTTCCTAGTTTGTTTTTCTACTTCATTTCAAAATTGTTTGAATATTTCAAATGAATCCAACTTATGTTTCATATCTAGATCATCTATGAAAATGATGAAGTAGAAATATCCATCTCTAAAACCTGTGCTCATAGGCCCACATACATTAGTATGTACTACATCTAAGAGCTCAGTGGCTCTCTCATCTTTTCTAGTAAAAGATGACTTGATCATTTTTTCAAGAAAATAAGATTCATAGGTTGGAAGTGATTCATAATCACTGACTTCAAGGATTTCCTTTTGAGTCAACCTATTTATCCTGTTTTTGTTAATATGACCTAGCCTATAGTATCATAAGTAGATATTAGACATATTATCTAATCTAGTGTGCTTGCAAGTGGAGTAGACTTTATTAACAGGTCGTGATATCATGTATATTTCATTGCTCAAATGTTCAGAAAATATAATAATACCATTCATAATGACATCACAAAATTCTTTCTTTATTGAAATCTCATAATTATTTTTGGCCAAAAGGCCTACATAAATGATATTAGAAAAGAAACTAGGACAATAGTGATAATCACTAAGAACAATAATATGAGACTCATACAAATTTTAAGATCTCTAATGCTAGAACTAGAACCGATCTTCTATCTCTAATGTTCAAGAATCTTTCGTCTTGCTCGAATCTCCTACTGACCTATAAACCATGCAACGAATTGCAAATATGGTAAGGACTTTTGGTATCTAATATCCAGTCAGTAATATCATAAATAAAAAAATTGAAAGGAGTTATCATATAAGTACCTTGCCCGATAATATTTTGCTTTTTTCTCGGCCTGTTCGGGTCTAAGGAGGTAATTTATTAAGGACAGTTCCTCTTCTAGTGCCCTCGCTTCTTATACAAGAAGTGCTCTGCTTGACTCTTATTGGGCTTAGGCTTCTTGATCAGGCCCTGCACAGATATCCTAGCCTCAACTTGTACCTTCTTAGACTTTTTCTTCTTGTTCTTCTTTTCTTCCTTAAAGGATCGAGAACTAGAAGAAGATCCTTCTACTAAGTTCATCAACTTCTTTTAGAGCTGGTGATCCTTCTCAAAGTTCTAAAGTAACCCTATTAGCCCGTGGTAGTTGACTTTAGGCTTTGTTATTCAGTAATGAGTAAGGAATGGGAGATATAACTTGGGCAGTGAGTTAAGAATTGCATCTTTCACTAACTGCTCATGCAAGAGAAAGCCGAGCTTGCTCAAATGCTCCATCATCTCAATCATGTATAATATATGATCAGTGATTAAAGTTCCATCCCTCATCCTAGCATTGAAAATGGCACAACTAGTCTTGTTTCTCCCAACATCATCGAGGGTGCCAAAAGACTCGTTCAACACTTGAAGCATGTCTTCTGATTAAGCTAACTCGAATCTACAACTGAACTCATTGCTCAGGGCTGCCAGTATGATGCAATACACTATGGTTTAGTCACTGAGCCACTTCTGGTAAGTGTCTCTATCCCACGTGCGTTCGGGGCTGGCACCTCAGGTGTTCGCTCTGTCAAGATGTACAAGATCCATTTGTGCTCTAGGACAATCTTCAACTTATGGTACCAGCTACCAAAATTGGGTCTCACCGACTTTTCATTGTCTAACAATGACTGAAGCGAAAGGAAAGTGGCCATAACTACATAAAGAAAAACCAAAACCTAATTAGTAAATGATTTATTAAATCTAAAGATTTTGATTTTAATCAAAAGATTTTTTCATTATTTTATTCAAATTGGTAGCCTCTACCTTTAATTTGAGAAATTATCCTAATTCCTTAGTGGGTACTAGAATCTATATAGACTGCACACAAACCCAGTTGAAGGAAAAAACCCTATTTTTTCGATGCAGGTTCATTCAAATCTGATTGGATCAAGAGGGATATTTCAAAATTTTCTTCTAAGATCCTAATCAAATCTAAGACTATTCAGATCTGATCTTATTAGTCTAATAAAAAAATTAAATTAAATTAAATCTAATTTAATCATACCTTTGTTATGGGTAATCCTATTATCCTATGATGATTTCGATGTTTGCCTGAGGTTCTGGATGTAACCACGCAAGTGTCTGGCCTCTACTGATGTCCACTCGGACAGAATCTAGAGATCTTCTCCTTCTCAATCTAACCTTCAAAAATTAGATCTGAATCTAATCTTGAAGGTCTTCAAAATGGCTTTTGAAGATCAATCGTTGTCTCTTGCAGCAGTGCTGCCTTCTTCCTTTCCTATTGCCTTTCACTTGCTTGGATTGCACCTAACTCATGCCCAAATCCTCTTGGGCATGGAGAGGAGAGAGAAGACCAGAGGGTGGCATGGAGAAGGGAGAGAGGGGCTATGTGGCATGGGCTAAGGCAGAAGCTCTCTCAATCTAGGCACAGATAGGATTTTTATAGACCCTGCTGTGCCATGCAGTGCCACATCATCTCGGCCAATAATGGCCTTTTGTACAATCAGATCTAAATCTGATTGATGGAATGACATCATCTGATCCAATCAGATTAAAGTCCCTCATGAACCTCCTTAGATGGTGCCAAGACTGGTCAACAAGGACTCCTTCGCGCCATCTAGGTTGATTCCCTTAAGCAACTGGAGTCCCATCTACATGGGACTCCAATCCTTATCCACATGGGGAGCACGCCTCCCTAGGAATGCACCCTTTATCTATCTACCTTTTAGCAGGGGGATAAGGGTCAAAGTTCTCTCCTATGGGTGCATGATACATGAGCAGATGTCTAAGTGTCAAAGGTCAACATTTGACTAAAGTCCAAGGATAAGATTTAGCAGGTGATGAAAAATGGCAGGTGTTGTCTCAAATTTATCTCATAAATTAAGACAACCCTTTTCTGACTTGGACAAACTCCAGTCAGACCAAGTAGAGGTTTCTGAGTGAGTCCAAACATATTTAGCTCAGTCGAGACAAGCTTTAAGGATTGTTAAAGAAGAACATTAGGCTCAATTGTGTGCTAGCACGATTTTCTTGAACCTAATTGAATCTTATACAAATCAATTAAACTAGGTTAGTCTAATTGATGATATCAAAATCCATATCCTTATTTGTATGATCCAGTTAGATTCAGTTTCGTATGGTAATGAGATATGTCATGATCTCTATCATTGACATCATCAAAACACCTTCCGATGGATCAAAATTTTTTTGATTCAGGCAACTAGTATGATAGATCATCTAAATCATTCTAATTACTCCCAAAATCCATTAGTGACACCTAGTAGCATATGGTGGCAACCCATCAGAACTAAAAATGAATCTCTTGGTGTAGTTACCTATATGATTAAGTTCCTCTATCTTAAGCTTAGACTGGATTAGGGTTAAGGTGATCTCGTCAAACACTAATATCCATCATATGAATTAATCATTCAATTCAAGTCCAATGTGAAAATCCTAATAGAAACTCTTTCTATTATTTCACTATGCCATGGCCATGGGCTTATGGACTTGATTCTCATGATCATCATAAAACTGCTCCTCATCTACCGAGGTAGATATATTCCCTATTGGTGCAATCCAATTCCTACAATGAACATCCTATAGCCAACATACACCTCAGAGTTTCGAATGGCTAGGAGACCGAGTTATGGTGTAATCAAACTATAACACCCTCAAGGTGAGCTATCAATGCACCCTAGGTCAAAGAATCAAACACACTACTATAACTTCGAGCCAGTCATCGATGAGAAGGTAGACTTCCTGATGACTGCTCGAGGTGGTCATGCTCAATACCCTCATTCTCTAACGAGTATCTGTACTCTCGCCCTAGTATCTTTATATCGTAGACTCAAGACTCATCTATCCTAAAGAAGCGATCATACACCAACCTTCCAGATCAATCACCATCCTCATGATGATCCTACGGTCAGGAGCATTTTATGAGTTAATAATGAAAATTCGTGTCTTAAATTTTCAACTCTTGAAAATATAAACTATCATTACCATTAACTCAAAGGATGTATTACAGACACTTTCAAATACACACTACGATAGAAAATAATTTATTTTATTATTTATAATCAAAATTATAATTTTACCCTTAGAAGTGTATTACAAGTATTAGCCAATCTAGCTTCTAAGGCACACATATCTAACAAATGCCCACTTGACCTAAAGCCAATTGGCTATAAATCTAAGTCGCATCTTCTCAAAGTGGGCTTCGATGTTCTGCTGACCCAATGGCTTTGTGAGTTGGTCTGTCGCATTGTATGCGAAGTCGACTCTCTTGATCTCGACGTAACCTTTCTTGAGATAATCATAGATGAGGTCGTATCGCCGCTCGATGTACTTAAATTTCTGATAAGACCTCGGCTCCTTAGCAAGGGCTATGCACCATTATTATCGCAGTATAGAGGAATGGCATTCGATGGCATCACTTCGATCTCTGCAGTGAATTTCTTGTACCAGAATGCCTCCTTCATAGCTTTTGATGCAGTGATATATTCTACTTCCATGGTAGAATCTGCTATCATTATCTGCTTGAAACTCTTTCAATTGATAGCACCACTATTACACACAAATAAACTCTCAGATGTCGACTTTCAATCATCTATATCGAACATAAAATTCGAGTCTATATACCCCTGGACTTGGAGTTCTCCATTACCAAAAATCAATAATATATCCTTAATTCTTCTCAAGTACTTAAGGATACATTTCATAGAAGTTCAGTGTTCTTCACCTAGATTCGACTGATATCTGCTTGTGACACTCACATCATGGGCTATATCAGGTCGTGTACATAACATGGCATACATGAGGCTCCCTATTGCTGAAGCATAAAGATCTTGCTCATGCGTTCAATCTCCTCTGGTGTGTTGGGACACATTTTTTTGGAGAGATGAATGCCATGTCTGAAGGGTACCAATCCCCTCTCGGAGTTTTTCATGCTAAACCTCTTTAGCACTTTCTCTGTGTACATCTTCTATGAAAGACCTAGCATCCTATTCGGTCTATCTTTATAGATCTTAATTCCTAGAATGGAGGATGCTTCTCCTAGGTCTTTCATAAAGAATTCTTTAGATAACAATATTTTAACTATGGTCAGCTTGAGAATATCATTTTCAATAAGGAGGATATCATCTACGTACAGTACAAAGAAGACAATAGCGCTCTCACTGACCTTTTTAAAAACACATGGTTCCTCCTCATTTTTGATTAAATTAAATAATTTGATCACATCATTAAAATGAGTATTCCAGCTCTGAAATGCTTGCTTGAGTCCATATATGGACCTTTGCAGCTTGCATACTTTGTGATTAGTATCACTGGATGTGAAACTCAGTGGCTATTCCATATAGATATCTTCCTTAAGGTATCCATTTAAGAACATCGTTTCACGTCCATTTGCCATATTTCATAATCGAAATAAGCTGCAATAGCAAGCAATGTGCAGATGAATTTTAGCATAGCTACTGACGAAAAGGTATCTTGATAGTCAATGCGTTCACGCTGACTGTATCCTTTTGCTACTAATCTAGCTTTGAATATCTCCACATTTTCATCTAAATCAATCTTTCTCTTTTAGATCCATTTACACCCAATAGGTACTATACCTTCTGGTGGATTTACCAAGGTCTAGACTTGGTTTGAGTGCATCGAATCAATTTTTGACTTCATTGCCTCTAACCATTTTTTGAAGTTGATATTTGATATCGCCTCGTCACAGGTTTTGGGATCATCACCATGAACCACATTACCTATGAGGAACATTTTCTCTACTTTCTTTGAAATAGTACCTAAGTACCTCTCAGGGGGATAGAAAACCCTTTTTGATCTACGAGGTGAAGGAGGTAGTGATTGTATTGGCTCAACCTAATTTGGTTCCATGGGGTCCTTAGCTCGATGCTCTTGTGAGACTTTCTCCTCGAGCTTAATCTGCTTTCCAATGCCACTATCTTGAATAAACTATTTCAAGAAAAATGGCATGCTAACTTACAATCACATTATGATCTTCTGGAATGTAGAAATAATATCCTAATAATTCTTTAGGATATCCTATAAATCGAGATCTAAAGGATCTATAGTCTAACTTATCCGCTTATTGTCTATTGACATGAGCTAGACAACCCCAAATTCTGAGATGACTCAGACTTAGTTTCTTATCATGCCATATCTCATACGGTGTGGTAGGAATGGTTTTAGAGGAAACCCTATTCAGTAAATATATAGCAGTTAACAGACTATGTTTCTAAAGAAAATCAAGGAGGTTTGTGAAGCTCATCATGGATCAGACCATATCTAATAGGGTCCAATTCCTCCATTCTGAAACTCCATTGAGTTGAGGTATTCTAGGTGGAGTCTATTGAGAGACTATGCCATTTTGCTTGAGATAGTCCAAAAATTTTCAACTAAGGTATTCACCTCTTTGATATGATTGAAGAACCTTAATGAATTTTTCAGTTTGCTTTTCGACTTCATGTCTGAATTTCTTTAACTTTTCAAAGGCTTCAGACTTATGTCCCATAAGATACACGTACCCATATCAAGATAAATCATCAGTAAAGGTTATGAAGTAATCAAAGTTGCCTCCAGTCGGCACATCAAATAGGCCGCACACATCAGTATGTACTAGGGCTAGTAGATTCATGGCCCTTTCTCCATGTCCTACAAAAAGAAGCTTAGTCATTTTGCCATCAAGATATGATTCATAAATTGGATATGACTCAAAAGTTAATGGACTCAATAGTTTGGTTTTCTCCAATTTGTTAACCCTATCTTTTTCTATATGACCAAGCCTTAGGTGCCATAGATACCTATCGTTTGAACTATCCCTGAGTCATTTTGATCTTATGGCATTCATATTTTGTTCAATATTAAAGACAGATACATCAATATGTAACTGGTAGAGACCATTAATGAGGAAATCACTTGCAATTTTATTCCATTCATAAAGAATATTATAATGGTCCTTAAGAAAACTAATTACATAGCCTTCTTATGCTAAACATGAAACAGAAATCAAATTTCTGCTTGCAGCAGGCACATAATAACAATCCATAAGTACTAAATCTAAGCCAGACGGTAGTCAAAGAGGGTAGATTTCCATGGCCACAGCAGCAATCCTTGCTCTATTTTTGATACGTAGGATCATCTCACCAGCCCTCAGCCTCCTGCTATTCTCAAGACCCTATATGAAAGTGCACAAATGAGCACTAGAACCAGAGTCAAGCACCCAACTAGATATTGAAGAAATCGTAAAGTTAGATTCAATAATGAGCATACCTCTAGAAGGACCTATCTCCTTCTTATTCTTTAGGGTGGTCAGGTATGTAAGGCAGTTCTGCTTCCAGTGGCCATCAATATTACAATGAAAATACTTTTCTTTGTCGACGGCCTTCTTCTTCAGCTCTGCCTTTCTTTTCTTATCACCTTTCACCTTCTGCCTTTTTACAGACTTATTCTTCTTTTCAAAAGACTTTCTCTTGAAAGAAGTCCATTCCATAGCAAGTATTGAGCCTTTAGAATCTTTCATAAAAAGCTCAGCAGTAACCAGCGTATTCGTAAACTCGACCAGAGTATTCTAAAGTTTATGCATATGGTAGTTCATGATGAACTGCCCATATGCATCAGTCAAGGATTGCAAAATTATATGATTCTGCAGATCCTGGTCTAACTTCACTATGAGCTTCTCAAGCTCTTCCAAATTCTTAATCATCATCAGATAATGATCTTGGACTGACTATCCATCACGTATTTTAGCCTTAAATAGTCATTTAGTGATCTGATATTTAGCTGTGCGACTCTGTTCACCAAACAACTCTTGCAGGTGAGCCAATATTTGGTAGACAGTCTTGATATCTTCATGTTGGTGCTGAAGCTCATCAGACATCGAGCCCAATATGTAGTATCTGACCTTGTTATCTTCATCCATCCATTTGTCAAGAGACGCTCTCTGTTCAGTGGATGGACGAGCTGATAAGGTGGAAATATCCTGGTCTAATACATGAGTCAACTTCTTAGAACCCAAAATGATTTTGAAGTTCTGGAGCCAATCCTTGTAATTGGGTTCGATCAGTCTATGAGTGCCCAGGATATGAGCTAGTGGGTTGGATGTAGATATTTTTCTTTTTCTATAGAGAGTCAAAGTTTTTAGTTAGATTTTATAATTAAGATTTGACCAATTTATTTAGGGGTTTGATTTTTAAACAAATTAGCTCCCACTATTTTCTTGAATCCCTACACTTCCTCTGTAGAGATGCAAAAATCTCCATGATTGCTGATTTTTAGAGGGTGGTGCGGTCCCACCAACTGACTCATCGCCTCACCTAATAGTTATTGATGATGGGTTAGCCAATGAGTGAATAACTCTTGTCCAATGATTCTTTAATCATGATGCACCCAAGCTTGGTCTCTAATTCATGAATCTCATCGTGCCCAAAATATTGATCCACTCCTTAGTTAAGTTAGACCCATCATTTGCACAGGTTGGATTTCTAATTGGATCTCTTACTGTATCCAAAATATTGAGCCCAATCCATCCTCCAGCTCGTAGCATTCAATGCCTTATAGACATGGTTACATCTTTTCAGTGCAACTGAACCACTATGACCAATTGAGAACAATCAATCCTGGGTAGGGCCTACATATCTACAATGGTGGAAGACCTTAGACTTAATCTTTTCTTAGAAAGATTTGATTTAGGTTTCTTTAAACTATACTTGACATAGCCATAACCATTACCACTAACCTAGTGGCATGGGTTCGCTCGGATTATTAGCCACCTTAGATTAGGACTGAGTCAACAAATATGGCTAGGTAAGTGAGATCGATGGAAGGGATATGCCATTAACTCAATAAGAATGCAATCGAGTCGAGTAGCTCTTAATTAAAAACCAGTCGATCGTATCTGCTAAACTTACCTTTGACACCAAATTGTTGAGACAGAACCAATTAGGTTAGCCTACAATCCAGACTCTAACCATTGAGCCTAATTAGGTCTTAACTTAATCGATCACTCATGTGACTCGACCTTGACCCAGACTTAATCCTATTAGGCTAGTCAATTTAAGCACTCTTGATCCTATCTAACTGACTCTTGATTCAGTTTGATCAACCGCTAGACCTAATTGAGCTATCCAAGTCCGAACCCAATTTTATGAATATATCTTAGATCTAAAAATTTTGAATTTTAGATCTAATATATTTTATAATCTTAATTCTTAATTAAGTTTAGGATTCATAAATAAAATATGTAAATAAAATTCTAGGATTTCAGGATCTAGGATTTTGCAGAAAATAAGTTTTAGATTTTTGATTAAGGATGAACGTGCAACACCCCTACACATCATAAGAACACCCCATTGAATGAAAGGAGAGGGCCTTTAAACCCTACTTCATTCTTATGACAGAATGGCCAAGGAGAACGTCTTAATCAGAAACATGATAAATCTACAAAACTAGTTAGATCTACATCATATATCACATATAAAAATTGATCTAACTAAAAACATGTTTTGCATACATCTCATGTATCATATCATGCATATTTTTTGATCTAAATTATCTCATAAATATCTAAAAAATAAGATTTAAATTGATCATATCAAATTAAAATTTATTCTAGATAATTTTGTAGAACTATTCTACAACTAGTCTAAACATGCATCTATCATATCTCATATGAATAAATTAAATAAATTTATTTTCTATTTTTTAGATCTAATTATAATATTTATAATATCAAAAAATAATAAATAAATAGATCTAAAAATTATAATTAATTAAATTAAAATTATGATCATGTTAGACTATACATAGAATAATTCTATTCCTAGTCTAGTCTTGCATCTCATACATCTTAGATATAGATTATTTAATTTTTAATTTTTTAATTTTAGATCTAATCACATCTCATGTGATATCTAAAATTATCTAATTATCAGATCAAAATTGAAATAAAATTAGATCTAATATATTTTGGAACTTGGCTCTGATATCAGTTGAAGGAAAAAACCTTATTTTTCTGGTGTAGGTTCGTTCAAATCTGATTGAATCAACAGGGATATTTCAAAATTTTTCTCTAAAATCCTAATCAAATATGAGACTCTTCAGATTTGATCTTATTGGTTTAATAAAAAAAAATAAAATATAATAAAATCTAATTTAATTATACCTTTGTTATGGGTAATCATATTATCCTATGATGATTTTGATGTTTGCCTGAGGTTCTGGATGTAGCCACGCAAGCACCTGGCCTCTATCTGTATCCACTCAGACAAGATTTAGAGATCTTCTTCTTCTCAATCTATCCTTTAAAAATCATATCTGGATCTGATCTTGAAGATTTTCAAAATGACTTTTGAAGATCAGTCGTTGTCTCTTGCAGCAGTGCTGCCTTCTTCCTTTTCTGTCGCCTTTCACTTGCTTGGATCGCACCTAACTCATGCCCAAATTCTCTTGGACATGGAGAGGAGAGAGAAGACTAGAGGGTGGCATGGAGAAGGGAGAGAGGGGCTATGTGGCATGGGCTAAGGCAGAAGCTCTCTCAATCTAGGCGCAGACAGGGTTTTTATAGATCCTGCTGCGCAATGCAATGCCACATCATCCCGACCAATCATGGCCTTTTGTATAATCAAATCTAAATATGATTGATGGGATGACATCATCTGATTCAATTAGATTAGAGTCCCCCATGAATCTCCTTAGGTGGTGCCAAGATTGGTCAAATAGGACTCCTTGGTGCCATCTAGGTTGATTCCCTTAAGCAACTAGAGTCCCATCTATATGAGACTCCAATCCTTATCCACATGGGGTGCACGCCTTCTTAGGCATGTGCCCTTTATCTGTCTACCTTTTAGTAGGGGGATAAGGGTCAAAGTTCTCTCCTATGGATGCATGACACATGGGCAGATGTCTAAATGTCAAAGGTCAACATTTGACCAAAGTCCAAGGACAAGATTTACCAGATGATCGAAAATGGCAGGTGTTGTCTTAAATTTATCTCATAAATTAAGACAATCTTTTTCTAACTTGGACAAGCTCCAGTCGACCAGCTAAAGGTTTCTGAGTGAGTCCAAACACATTTGGCTCAATCGAGACAAGCTTTAATGATTGTTAAAGGAGAACATTAGGCTCAATTGTGTGCTAGCACAATTTTCTTGAACCTAATTGAATCTTATTCAAATCAATTAAATAGGTTAGTCTAATTAATGATATCTAGATCCAAACCCTTATTTGTGTGATCCAGTTAGGTTCAGTTTCATATGGTAATGGGATATGTCATGATCTCTATCACTAACATCATTAAAATACCTTCCGATGGATCAAAATTTTTTTGATTCAGACAACTAGTATGATCGATCATCCAAATTATTCTAATTGCTCCCAAAATTTATCAATGACACCTAGCAGCATATGGTGGCAATCCATCAGAACTGAAAATGAACCTCTCGGTGTAGTTACCTATGTGATTAAGTTTCTCTATCTTGAGCCCCGACCAGATTAGGGTTAAGATGATCTCGTCAAATCCTAATATCCGTCATATGAATTAATCATTTGATTCAAGTCCAATGTGAAAACCTTAATAGAAATTCTTTCTAATATTTCACTCTACCATGGCCATGGGCTTATGGACTTGATTCTTATGATCATCATAATGCTGCTCCTCATTTATCGAGGTAGATAGATCTCCTATTGGTGCAATCCTATTCCTACAATGAACATGTTATAGCCAACATACACCTCAGGATTCTGAATGGCTAGGAGATTGAGTTATGGTGTAATCAAACTATAACACCCTCAAGGTAAACTATCGATGCACCTCAGGTCAAAGAACCAAACACACTACTGCAGCTTCGAGCTAGTCATCAATGAGAAGGTAAACTTTCTGATGACTGCTCTAGGTAGTCACGCTCGGTGCCCTCATTTTCTAACGAGTATCTGTACTCTTACTCTGGTGTCTCTATACCGTAGACTCAAGACTCATCTATCCTAAAGAAGCGATCATACACTAACCTTCCGGATCAATCACCATCTTCATAATGATCCTACGGTCGGAAGCATTTTATGAGTTAATAATGAAAATTCATGTCTTAAATTTTCAACTTTTGAAAATATGAACTATCATTACCATTAACTCAAAGAATGTATCATAGATACTTTCAAAAACACACTACGATAGAAAATAACTCATTTTATTATTTATAAATTAAATTATAATTTTGCCCTTAGAAGTGTATTACAAGTGTCAGCCAATCTGGCTTCTAGGGCACACATATCTAACAAGTCCAACTTTGGTCGGTCAATCTATGTACATCAAAGGATAGGTTCATAATTAATTATTTTTCTAAATAACTTTTACTAGTTTAATTTTGCCCCAGTCTCTAATCAGTAGGCTTTGACCTCTATTGAAAAGGTCCGATTAGGTCCAATCATTAACATGACCATACTTGATCCATCTAACCAATGAATGATTAAGTCCAACTTTGGTTGGTCAACCTAACCACCATTTAGAGAGACGTGGCCAAAAAATCATATTATGAATGCAATAAGCACCAGGCCTTTGGACCTCCAATGATTATCCAACTAATGGACACAATATTACTCACTTAATGGAAGGCTATGATCTAGTTATCACCATAACTTTTTAATTTTTAAAACCTAATAATTTTAGAGGATTTATAATTGATCTAGTTATCACTCACTTAATGGAAGGCTATGATCTGTTATCACCATAACTATTTCATTATAATTGATCTAGAGAATCCTTGACCTAATCTAAGATAACTATTGATTAGATTTAATCAATTCTTTAATTAAGTCCATTCTTTAATCTAACCTTAGGTCTACCCCAATTAATGAACCTAATTTCCACTAATCCATTAACCCAAATATTATGATTTGTGTCTTAGGATCTTGAATTCACAATCCTAGGTCCTAAACAAACAACTCTTAATTCTTAATTAAGTTTTGGACTGAGGGTTGGGGTTTGGTATTTTAAAAATAATTTTTATATTTATAAAATATTTTTACAATATGGTTCTATCAACCAGTTGCATGTTTGATTCATAATCAATATGCAAATAATATAAACATAAATCTACTTTAGATCTAATCTAAACATATTCATGTAATTCAAAATGAAATAATTTCAATTCTAATTAATCATAAATCACCTTAGATCAAATCTAAACATATTTATGATCATAAAAATTAGATTAAAATACTTTCAATTAAATCATAAAATTTCTTAGATCAAATTTAAAATTTTATGATTAGGGTTTTAGATTAATACGTACTAGGACAATCTTTATATTGTAAAGGATAAACTTTATAGTAGGACAGCCTTATAAGATTAGTCCGTGCAATCTAAAATATTTATTTTTAGATTTAAATAATTTTAAATCTAATAAATCATAAATTAATCTAGATCATATCTAACAAATTTATGATTAACTTTAGATCTGCATGAACTAGGACAACCGTTACACTGTAAGGGGCAAACCTCACAGCAAGATAACTTTATAAATCTAGTGCTAAAGGAAAGAATTTGAGCCCTTGTTCTTAAAGGAGTACCCAATTGAGTTCACCTCCTTCCTCTCTTTTTTGATTCTTTACCTTCTTTTTCTTTTGATCTCTCCCTATTTTAGCAAGATGTCACCCAAGAAAGCCATGACTCAGTGATCTACCACCACTATCGCCAAATCTAATCTAGATTTGCCTGCTCTGACCACATCGCCGGCACCACAACCTTTGCCTATAGCCATGGTAGATTTGGAGCAATTTAACCTACTGGTACAATAGGTTAGGAGCCTTATTCAAGCAGTACAGGCTATGCGGCAACCCCTAGCATCAGTTCAGATAGAAAGTTCCTCATCGAAATACTGAGATCTGACACAAGAATGGCCCACTTGGGCAAGTTGGTCGATGACTCCTAGGAAGGAGAAGTAGAAAGCAGAGAGCCCTTGTTCATATCATGATTCCAATCTTGGAGTCTCTGTCCCTCTCCAACCTGCTGCACTTTGAAATTCATGATCGAGATGATATTTCTGATCAAAAACTTCAAGAAATGAATCAACAAATCGAGGAACTCCACCATCTGCACCAACCCCTTATTCTTTGCTTGGATCATGTAGGAGTCCATCTTGCCGAACTTCAAACTTTTTTAATTTAAGAGTTACGATGGGACCACCGACCCAGTCGACCATCTCGAAGCCTTCAGAATGATAATGCTGCTCCATGACGCACGAGACGCCATCTAATGCCAGGCTTTCCTCTCCAATCTAAAAAAAGTAGCAAGGAACTAGTACTCAGATCTCAAATCGAATGCCATCTTTTCTTTTGACCAACTGAGCCAATAATTTACGGTGATTGCTTATCGTTAAAGCAATAAATAAAAATTAGACCCAATTTTAATATTTAGAATAGTGGTGAGTCGGGTGTCGATTTTCTCAAAAATTGAAGACTAAGTTGCATTCAATTTAATTTTAAAAAATAAAATTTTTAATTAATCTTTAAAGCAAAAATTTAAATAAGTTAAAAAAAATAATTATAATTTAGTAAATTAAAAAAATAACTATTTAATTAATTAAGATTTTGAGATTAGTTAAAAGTATTTTAAAAATTTGAATCCATCTTTAGCATGATTGTAGTATTTTTTTTAATGCAAGAATTTAATATTTTTAAGAATTTAGTTATAACTATAACCTATTTGCTTCGAACATAAATCATATCTTTTGATCACGATCCATCTTGATATAATCATAAATTATTCAATACTTTAATTCTTAAAAATTAGTAACATAGCTTTTTATTGATTTTCTTTAATATAAACTATTAAATCAAGCATGGACTGTATCTTCCGATTACGATCTATCTCTATAAATATAGTCTATTTAAATATTAATCAATAATAAGTTTGTTAATATTAGATCTCATGTATGAAGAATAAGAGTTAAGATTGGATAGGAGGATATTTTATTCTTTGCATAAAAAAATATAAAAAATAAAGAAAAAAAATATAACCATATTTGAAGACTTCATCTACATCCCAAAATTTGATCTTTAGCTTCTCATAATTTAAACTTTTCTAGCTCTTGGCATCTTCAGATCATCCAAATAAATAAAAAGAGAAGGAAAAGAAAGAAAAAAGAAGAAGAGAGAGATTTAGAGGGCTAATTCCCCTCACAGGGGGCTCTCTGTTGAATCTATGGTATATCAGGCCCTTAAATAGAGTGAATTTGGAATTTTTGGCTCGTTGTTGGACTCAAATTGGAGTTTAGATCAAGATTAGAGAACTTGAAGCTTCCTAGCTATTGATTTATGATCAAATAGTCCAAAACCAACTCAAAAACCATCAAAATTAGTCACTAAACCTCTGATCAATAAATTGGATTAATTCACAATCGTTGGATCATTGCCGACTCAATTTTCAGCCTTCAAATGGCGCCAAATCACCGTTGGAGTCCTTAATCAGATCGGAATGAATATCTACCATTGGATCTGAATTAGGTGTGCTGAGAACCATCAGATGGTGCTTTACTATAGCCATAGACCATCGTGAACTAAGCTTGTTGAAGACCACAGCCAATCACCACTTATCGCATTGGATTAAATGACTGAAATGCCCCTATACGCCATGATGGATTTTATGTAAACCTTTTAGCGGTTCAGATCCACCATGCGATGCATTTTGATTTGCCAAGCTTGCTGAGCTGGGTAGTCCATGTCCATTGCATGGATCGACCGATCGATCCACCATGCACCGACCTTTTTTTTTCTTTTATTTTAAACTGCTAGGCTTCATATTTTTTTGGTTTTAGCTCTGATTTGAGTGAAATTTATTTCATTAGAACCCATAAATTAAGCTTTTCATATTGATGGAATTTTTTCTATAAAATACTAATAAAAGTATTAATTTTTTTACATAAATATTAATTAATATATGATTTAATGCTACTATTTATTAATTTATGATAATTATCACATCCTCCAACTTGAGTTTTACTTGTTCTTGAGTAAAAAAAGAAAAATTAGAAGTATATACCAACTTGATAAGATGTGAAAGTTTCTTTAGGTCATCCTAAAATTAGTTGATACCTAGTTAGAGATTTAAGAAATACGTCATCGGATTATTAATTCTATTCTAAATAGTGGTTAAGTAAAGAACATAAAATTTTAGAACTTTTCTTTGATTAATTTTTTATCTTTATTTTTTAAATCCTCTTTCTTTAGTATGGACTAGATTTTTTTTTTTTACAGTTAATGCAATATTTTAACCTTTTAAGCTTTCTATCTGATCCTTATAGTGAGCTTTGGACTAATGACTTTCAAACCAATTGGCTTTAGGATACTAGGTGTAGAATATTCTTCGGGCTTACTGACTCGAGTCATATAGACTATAGATTAAAAATAACTGTATAGCAAGCTTCTTCACATTATCCATTTTTTGATGTAAATAACATTGCTTATTTAGATAACAGGTTCTGGTTACTCGATGGAAGATCAATGTTTAGAACCTGCTCTTTATTCTTTTTTTTAAAAAAAAAAATTATCATTTTTTTTACTCATATCCATACAAAATTAATTTTTTTATTGAATATAGGTTGGAAGAAGATTTTAGAATCACTCAAAAATATATTCTATTCTAAACCTGATGATTTATTATATTTTTTTAATATTTGGATCCTTAGTATTTCAAAAATTCTCTAGATCATTAATCAATCATCGATTAAAATGCCAGAAAAACTTCAAATCAGGATGAAAACAGGTACATAAGACTAATTATCACCATATTTGGGGATTTTAAAATTTTTTATTTATCCTTTTCTTCCAACTTAATTTTTATTATCCTCAATGGAGGAAAGAATAGAGTATGATAAATGATGAGAAAATAGCAAGAAAAGAGTTCACTTGACTTCATTTGTTTCTTTGGTCTTGGCCTAGGCTTTAATTGTTCTTTATTTAGCATGGGTTTGTAGTTTTCCCCCCACTTAATCCTGAAAGAAAAGTAAACTAAAAATAAAAAGAAAATATTAAATGAAAAAACCTGGGTTGCCTTTCAGTAAGCGCTAAGTTTAACATCTTTAGTCGGATCCTATAAAGAAGTTTTAGGTATAATTATTTTGAGTACATTCTTCAGAGTTTCAAAAAGATAGGGCTAATAAGGAGGCCTTGTCATCATGGCAATAAAACATTCATTGAATACTCTTTGGTGGTTAAGCTTAGCCCTAATCAATAAAGTATTCGGAGCAAGCATGCTATACCAAATTCTAAAATTATCATAGTAATTAGGAAGGAATTATGTTTGATGGGCCAAAATTGGGAGCAGTAGTTTAGAAATTTCTTCTACTCTAGCTTGATCGACCCTACTCCCTTTCCCGGATATGATATATCTTGACATCAACTCTTCTTGATCAAAATTATGGTACTTTTTTAAATTAATTTTAAATCTACCTTCATACATCATTTTAATATTGTAGATAAATTTTGGAGACTATCCTCGAAAGTAGTGCCAAATACAAAAAAATTAGAGTTAAAATTATTATCCCTCTTATCAGTAATATCCCATCAAATAGCTCTTTATGTGCTTTTAAAACACCTACAAGTTGGTCTTCCAGGGTAGGTATTACTGGTAGGGTGTCAGTAGGTATCAAGAAATGGTTTCAATTCTAGGTCAGTTGGTAGTTCTAATAAAGGGGCTATTTGTGATCTAGGTGGTGGCTCAGATTTTTTAACCAAAGTGGGGTGGTTTTAAGGTAGGGTGTATCTTCTTGGTCATTAACTTTTATATTGTTCACATCATCATCAAAATCATCCACCTCATAATGAGCTAAATAGGGATTTATCAAATTTTGGAAAAGAATTATAGGTGAAGCTTCCTCCAGCGTATTATTCATTTATGGTTTTTGGAAAGTCTCTATTGATTTCATCATCTCATCAATTGGTTCTTCCTTCTCATTAAAAGGACTGGAGGATTCTAGGGCACTTGGGAATGGTTTCATATATAAGTAAGATGATAGAATTGGTTTGTCTCACCATTCTAGTTCTTTTCTATATGCTTCTACCTCCATAATATGATCTAAGAGGATATTTTTAGTTGTACAGAGTTGTTCTATGACCATATTATTTTTGAGAGTTTTAATTGATTATTCAGAAAAAGTTATAGAAATATTAAAATTTTTATCCAGGCATGGTCCCTCAAGGTCACTTTCGGGCTGACCGGGCAACTCTCTTTCATCCTGCTGATTGAATGTAAGCCTTTGCTTCTTTAGTTCTTTAAAGTTTTGCATACAAGAGTGAAAGGTCTGCTGGACAGTCTAATTATTGAGCTCTAACTCACTTAATGCTTGCTGAATCCTCTCTTCAAAAGTTGATTTATTATTATTTGAAGAAGATTGATAATGTGGATAGGGCATATTATGAGGTGTATCCATGAAAGTGGGTCTTTGTGGCACTGGGGTAACCATTGGTTGTGATTGCCATGAAAAATCTGATTGAGCCCTCCAACCTAGATTGTAAATGTTAAAGTGTTGGTTATTTCCTAATTTGTAGGTAATTTAGGTTTGATCTTGATAAACTTGCTTAAAAATATACTCAAAAAATTGATGTGGGCATTCTCTTGCATAATTGGTAGAGCTTGAACAAATTGCACAAACTTATTGTACAGAAAGAAAAGATAGATATGAAGGGTTTGTATTGGCTTCTCAATGATCTATTCTATTGGATAGCTCAGTGTAAAATCCATCTTTGATTGTTATTTATTTTATTTTATTTTATTTTAAAGAATAAAAAAAGATAAGGAGAGAGAATTCTAAAGATGAGAGTCTAAAGAGTCCTATATCTAGAGATGATAGAGGAGAGTGTTTTAATTAGGATTTGAATTATAATAGAAAATAAGTTAGGCAAGCATAGACTCTCTATCCTAGGATTTACCTAGATCTAGATAGTTCCTAACTACCAAGGTTACCTTTGAGCACTCCAAGTAAAGAATCAGCTACTCAACTGGGCAGATAAGTATAAGATCGGTGGGGATCCTCCCATTGCTTTCCTCAGACACTAATTATCTTGGCCAAGTAAGCTAATGGAATCAATTAAGTAACCACCTTCCTTCGGGATATAGTCCCTGAACCACTTGTTTTAGACACCAGTCAAGCTGACTAACCCTAACCCGATCGAACTCTTAGGATTTCTTATCCTAATAAGCTTGAATATCCTTAGGAGTCAATATCTAATTGATTTTAAGTTAAGATCTAGGTCAATGCAATATGAAGGGTGGTGGTTTATGGGCTAAGAAAGGATGATCAAATTTTTACCTTATCTTATTTAATGGGTTGTGCCCTTAAAGTACATTATGAATATGCAATGCAAACAAAACAAGATCTCCAAACAAGTTGATTTCTTTTAAGATTTAATTAGTTTTTTTATATTAATTAAGTGTTATGAGGTGTATTTATTTTCTTGTTATATTAGGTTATTTAGATTAATTATGTTAGATTTTATCTAAACTAATTTAGAGGGTCTAACTAATTAGAAAGTAAGTTATACTAGACTTAAAAGATAACTAGGTAACCTAAGAAATTAAATTAACTTTTTAAGGTAATAATTTATTAGAAGTAGTAAATCAATTATGTAAAGTAAGGTAATTATTTAACTATGCAACTAAGGCAAACTAGCTAGAAAGCTATTAATAAACCATATATAAAAAGCAGCAGAAATTTAAAGAAAGCATAAATAACAAGTAATGAAATAATTAAATTAAATTGATGGATAATAAAAGGTAAATTATTAATCAGCAGAACAAAATATGAAAGGAAAAAGTAAAGAAAAGTAGTAATTAATAAGCTAGA
This sequence comes from Cocos nucifera, assembly GCA_006176705.1. Taxonomy (NCBI): domain Eukaryota; kingdom Viridiplantae; phylum Streptophyta; class Magnoliopsida; order Arecales; family Arecaceae; genus Cocos; species Cocos nucifera. The sequence goes on along the minus strand of QRFJ01000113.1, from coordinate 669,726 downwards.
AAAATGAAATAGTAAAATAAATAAGACAACAAAATAAAGTATGCAACAAAATAAAGTAATAAAATAAATAAGGCAATAAAGCATATAAAGTAATAAATAAGAAATTAATAAATTTTTTTGATGATTTTTAGATTTTTTTAATTTTATTTTTTAATTTTTTAATTCTTTTTTATTGAAGCAACTGTGCTACAATCTTTGGTAACGGTTCCAAAAATTTGACTCTTACTATTAAAATAATAAATAAAAATTAGATCTAATTTTAATATTTAGGATAGTGGTAAGTCGAGTATCAATTTTTTTGAGGATTGAAGGCTGAGTTACATTTAATTTAATTAAAACAATAAAATTTTAAATTAATTTTTAAAATAAAAATTTAAATAAATAAGTTAAAAAAATTAATTATAATTTAGTAAATTAAAAAAATAACTATTTAATTAATTAGGATTTTTAGATTAATTAAGAGTATTCTAAAAATTTGAATCCATCTCTAGCATGATTGTGGTAATTTTTTTAATGCAAGAATTTAATATTTTAAGAATTTAGTTATGACTATAACCTATTTCCTTCGAACATGAATCATATCTTCCGATCATGATCCATCTTGATAGAATCATAAATTATTCAATACTTTAATTCTTAAAAATTAGTAACATAGCTTTTTATTATTTTTTTAAATATAAATTATTAAATCGAGCATGGGCTATATCTTTCGATCATGATCCATCTTCATAAATATAGTCTATTTAAATATTAATTAATAATAAATATATTAATATTAGATCTCATGTATGGAGAATAAGAGTTAATATTAAATAGAAGAATATTTTATTCTTTGCATAAAAAAATTACAAAAAATAAAGAAAAAAGATACAAACATGCTTAAGACTTCATCTACATCCTAGAATTTGATCTTTGCTCATAATTTGAAATTTTCTAGCTTCTGACATCTTCAGATTATCCAGATAAATAAAAAGAATAGAAAAAGAAAGAAGAAAGAAGAAGAGAGAGAGAAGAGAGATTTGGAGGGCTAATTTCCCTCATAGGGGGCTCTCTGGCCCTTAAATAGAGTGAATTTAGGATTTTTGGCTCCTTATTATATTCAAATTGGAGTTTGGATCAAAATTAGAGAACCTAAAGCTTCCTGACCATTGATCTATGATCAAACAGTCCAAATCCAACTCAAAAACAATCGAAATTAGCCACTAAACCCCTAATCTAAAGAAAAACTAGCTTTTTTGCCATAGGATCGATGTGATCTGATCTAATTTGTAAGAAAATTTCTAAAATTTTTCTATGGATTCTAATTAGATCATCTCATATATGATCCTAATGATCTAATATTAAAAACTAAATTAAAATAAAATTAGGAACAACTTTTATACCTGATTAGGGTAAACTAGTTATTCTGCCAATGATTTGTCGGAAGTCCGAGGTCCTGGATCAGCCCACACACATGCCTAGCCTTTATTGGAGTCCACTCAAGTTGGTTCTAGTGATCTTTTCCTTCTAAATCTGATCTCCCAAGATCAAATCTGGATATGATCTATAGGGCCTTCAAAATGACTGTTGAAGGTAGCACGTTCGTCTCCTGAACACCATCGCATTTAGCCTGATCTTCATGCCAATATCCTTGGATTTTTCTCACTATTTGTGCTCAACCTTTGGATGTGGAGAAGAGAGAGAGCAGGATGAGTGGCATGGAATAGAGGATGGGGCAGTAGCCTTGCAGTGTGGGAATTGGATCACATACAAATCCTAGGTGCAGGAGGGGTTTAAATAGACTTTCCTGCACCATGCAGTGCCACACAGCATCAACCAATTATATTGGTTGACTTAATTAGATCTAAATTTGATTGGCCATGTGATGTCACCTGACCTAATTAGATTAGAGACTCCTAAAATCCTCCATAAGTGGCTCCAAGTTTGGATGAGCATAATTGTTAGGTGCCTGGATATTTGATCCCATCAAGAAACCTTAGAGTCCCATCCTTATGGGACTCCTCCCTCTTTTTTCCCATGTGTGTATGTCAACTTGGGGCATGCACACATATTTTGTGCATGAAAACCAAGGAAGTGCACACCACTAGAAATTCTCCAAGGGGCGCATGCCCTTATCCTTTCATTCTTGCATCGGGGTCATCTCATGTCCCGATGGTAACAAGAATTGGTAGGTCTTGTCCTATCGAATATAGGAATTGGCAGGTACTATCCTATTCCTATCTAATGGACTAGGATAATATTTTTCTGATCTGAACAAACTCTAGTCATACTAGGACAAAGCCATACAGGGTTCCTAGGTCAGCCCAAACTAATTTGGCCTAGCCTAGATGAACTAAAAAGAATACAGAAGGAGAAAGTTAGGCTCAATCATGTACTAGCATGATTTTTTTGAATCTAATTGGATCTAATCCAAATCAATCGAACTAGGTTAGCTCAATTGATGACATCCAGACCCAAACCTTTGTTTGTGTGATCCAGTTAGATTCAGTTCTGTATGGTAATGAGACATGTTGCGATTTCTATCATCAACATCATCAAAAACTCCTTTCGATGGACCAAAATTTTTTCAATTCATACAATTTAGAATGATCGATCATCAAGAGCTAAAAATGAACCTCTAGGTATAGCTACCTATGTGATTAAGTTCTTCTATCATGAGCTCCAATAGGATTAGGGTTAAGGTGAACTTGTCAAATCCAACACCCTATCATATAATTGAATCATTTGATCCGAGTCTGATGTGAAAATCTAATAGAAAACTCTTTTCTATTATATCACACTACTATGGTCATGGGCTTATGGACTCGACCTCATGATCATCATAAGGCTACTCCTCATCTGCCAAGTAGATAGATCCCCTATTGATGCAATCCAATTCTTACAATGAACATGCTATAGCCAATATACATCTCAAGATTCTGAATGGCTAGGAGACTGAGCTATGGTGTCATCAAACTATAGTACACTCAAGATAAACTATCGATGCACCAGGATCAAAGAACCAGACATACCACTGTAGCTTCGAGCTCAATCATTGATGAGAAGGTAGACTTCCTTATGACTGCTCGAGATGGTCATGCTCAGTGCCCTTGTTCTCTAACGAGTACTTAAACTCTCGCTATGATGCCTCCACACCATAGACTCAAGACTCATCTATCCTAAGAAAATGATCGTACACCAATCTTCCAGAATGATCACCATTCTTGTAAGGATCCTATGATCGAGAGCAGTTTATGAGTTAATTATGACAACACATGCCTTAAATTTTCAATTCTTGAAAAATGTATTTATCATATCCATTAACTCAAAGGATGTATCATAGACACTTTAAATACATAATATGATAGAAAATAATTCTTTTATTAATTTATAGTCAAAATTATAAAAATACCCCTAGAAGGTGTATTACAAGTGTCAACCAATCTAATTTCTAGGACACATATTTAATAAACTCTCAATTGACCTAAAGCTAATTGGCTATAAATCTAAGTTCCATCTTCTCAAGATTGGCTTCGATCTTCTGCTGGCTCAGTGGCTTCGTCAGTGAGTTAGCCACATTATCTACAGTGTCGACTTTCTTGACCTCGACGTAACCCTTCTCGAGGTAATCATGGATGAGGTGACATCGCCACTTGATATGCTTCGACTTCTAGTGAGACCTTGGCTCCTTAGCTAGGGTTATGGCACCATTATTATTGTAGTACAGAGGGACAGCATTCGATGGCATCACTCTGAGCTCTACGGCAAACTTCTTATACTAAAATGCCTCCTTCACAGCTTTCGATGTAGTGGTATATTCTACTTCCATGGTGGAATTTGCTATTATGATCTGCTTGAAACTCTTCCAGCTTACAGCACCACCATTACATATAAACAGACTTTCAGATGTCGACTTTCAATCATTTATATCAGACATAAAGTCTGAGTCTGTATATCCTTGTATCTAAAGTTCTCAATTACCAAAAACTAGAAATATATCCTCAGTTCTTCTCAAGTACTTAAGGATACATTTCACAAAAGTCCGGTGCTCTTTGTCTAGATTTGACTGATATCTGCACGTGACACTCACACCATGCACAATATCAGATCGTGTACATAGCATAGAATACATGATACTCCCTATTACCAAAGCATAAGGGATTTTGCTCATGCATTCAATCTCCTCAGGTGTGTTGGGACACATCTTCTTAGAGAGATGAATACCATGTCTGAAGGATACCAATCCTCTCTTGGAGTTTTTCATGCTGAACCTCTTCAGCACCTCCTCTATATACACTTCTATGAGAGACCGAGCATCCTATTTGATCTACCTCTATAGACCTTAATTTTTAATATAAAAGATGGTTCTCCTAGGTATTTCATAGAGAACTCTTTCTACAACCATATTTTCATAGATGTCAATATGAAAATATTATTTCCAATCAGGAGGATGTCATCCATGTATAGTACAAGAAAGACAATAGTGCTCCCACTGATCTTTTTGAATACACATGGCTCCTCCTCATTTTTTATGAAACCAAATGATTTGTTTACATCATTAAAATGAGCATTCCGGCTTGGAGATGCTTGCTTAAGTCCATATATGGATCTTTGCAGGTTGCAGACCTTGTGATCACTATCACTAGATGTGAAATCAAGTGGCTGTTCCATATAGATATCTTCCTCAAGATATTCATTTAGGAATACCATTTTCACATCCATCTATCATATCTTATAATCAAAATAGGCTACAATAACAAGTAGTGTGCGGATGAATTTTAGCATGGCCACCGATGAAAAGATATCTTGATAGTCAATGCCTTCGTGCTGACTATACTCTTTTGCTATGAGCCTAGGTTTGAATATCTCTACATTCCCAAATGCACCTATCTTTCTCTTGAAGATCTATTTACACCCAATAAGTACAATACCTTCAGGTGGATCTACCAAGGTCTCGACTTAGTTTGAGCACATTGATTCAATCTCTAACCTCATTACCTCTAACTATTTTTTGGAGTCGATATCTAATATCGCCTCATCATAGGTTTGGGATCATCACCTTGAACCCCATTTCTCATGAGAAATTTTTTTCTACATCCTTCAAAATTGCTAAGTACCTCTCAGGAGGATTGAAAATTCTACCTTTATCTATGAGGTGGAGGAGGTTGCATTTGGACTGGCTCTAACTGATTTGGTTTCATAGGTTTCTTAGCTTGTTGCTTATTGGAGACCTTTCTCTTGAGCCTTATCTATCCCCTGATGCCACCATCCTGAATAAACTATTTTTCAAGAAAGATGACATGTCGACTCATAATCACATTGTGATCTTCCAAAATATAGAAATAATATCTTAACGATTCTTTAAGATATCCAATAAATCGAGCTCTAAAGGACCTAAACTCTAATTTATCTGCCTGTTATCTCTTGATATAAGTCGGACAATCCTAAATTCTGAGATGACTCATACTTGATTTCTTACCATGCCATATCTCATACGATGTGGTAGGAACGATTTTAGATAAAATCTTATTTCATAGGTATATTGCTGTCATTAGACTATGTCCCCAAAAAAAATTAGGGAGGTTCGTGAAGCTCATCATGGATCGGACCATATCCAATAAGGTCCGATTCCTCCATTTTGAAATCTTATTGAGTTGAGGTATTTCAGGTGGAGTCCATTGAGAGACTATGCCATTATCCTTGAGATAGTCTAGGAATTTTTGACTAAGATATTTACCTCCTCGATCTGATCAAAGAACCTTAATAGGTTTTTTGGTTTGCTTTTCTACTTCGAGTCTAAATTCCTTAAACTTCTTAAAGGCTTTAGACTTGTGTTGCATCAAATACACATACCCATACCAAGATAGATCATCGGTAAAGGTGATGAAGTTGACATAATTATCTCTGACCAGCACATCAAATGAGCTGCACACATCTATATGTACTAGGGCAAGTAGGTCCATGGCCCTTTTCCTATGTCCTACAAAAGAAAGCTTGGTCATTTTTTCCTTAAGGCATGATTCACAAATCGGATATGACTTACAAGTCAATGGACTCATACATCCAGATTTCTCTAATTTATTAATCCTATCTTTGATTATATGACCTAGCCTAAGATGCCATAGATACCTATTATTTAGACTATCCCTAGGTCACTTAGATCCTATGACATTCATGTATTGCTCAACATTCAACATAGATACATCAACATGCAACTGATAAAGATCGTTAATTAAGAAACCACTTGCAATTTTATTTCTTTCCAAAAATATAGTATAGTAGTCCTTAAGAAAGCTAATTACATAACCTTCCTGTGCTAAACAAGAAACAGAAATCAAATTTCTGCTTGCTGTAGGCACAAAGTAACAGTCCCTAAGTACTAAATCTAAACTAGATGGTAGTCGAAAAGGGTAGGTTCCCACGATCACAGTAGTAACTCTTGCTCCATTTTTGATGCACAGGATCATCTCACTATTTTTCAACCTCCTGCTCTCCTCAAGATCCTGCATATGGGTGCACAATTGAGCACTTTGACCAGATCAAGCACCCAACTAGATGCAGAAGAAATCTTTAAGTTAGATTAATTATGAGCATACCTCCAAAAGGATCTGCCTCGTTTTCTTCAGGATGGTCAGGTATAAAGGGAAGATCTGCTTCCAATGGCTGTCGGTATTGCAATTAAAATACTTTTCTTTGTCAATGGCCTTCTTCTTCAATTCTTTCTTCTTCTTCTCACCTCCAATTTTTTGCTTCTTTGTAGACTTCTTTTTCTTTCCAAAAGATTTTTTTTTAGAGGAAGTCCACTCCACAGCAAACACTGAGCCCTTTGAATCTTTCAGAGAAAGCTTAGCAGTAACCAGTATGTTCATTAATTCATCCAAGGTACATTATAGTTTATGCATATGAAAGTTCATGATGAATTGCCCATATGTATCAGTCAAGGACTACAAGTGTTAGATGTGTGCCCTAGAAACCACATTGGCTAACACTTATAATAAACTTCTAAGGGCAATTTTATAATTTTAACTATAAATTAATAAAAAAATTATTTTCTATCATAGTATGTATTTAAAGTGTATGTGATACATCCTTTGAGTTAATGGTAGTGATAATTTATATTTTCAAAGAGTTGAAAATTTAAGACATGAATTTTCATAATTAACTCATAAATTGCTCCCGACTGTAGGATCATCATGAGGATGGTGATTGATCCGGAAGGTTGGTATACGATCACTTCCTTTGAATAGATGAGTCTTGAGTCTACGGTATGGAGACACCAGAGTGAGAGTATAGGTACTCGTTAAAGAATGATGGTACTGAGCGTGACCACCTTGAGAATTCATAAGAAAGTCTACCTTCTCATCGATGACTGGCTCGATGTTGCAGTAGTGTATCTAGTTCTTTGACCTAAGGTGCATCGATAATTTATCTTGAGGGTGTTGTAGTTTGACTACACCATAACTCGATCTCCTAGCCATTCGAAATCCTGAGGTGTATGTTGGCTATAGTACATTCATTGTAAGAATTGGATTGCACCAAGAAGGGATTTATCTACCTCGATAGATAAGGAGAAGCCCTATGATAATCATGAGAATCGACTCCATAAGCCCATGGCCATGGCAGAGTGAATATGATAAAAAGAGTTTCTATAAAGGGTTTTACATACAACTTGAATCGAATGATTAATTCATATGATAGATATTGGGTTTGACAAGTTCACCTTAACCCTAATCTTGTCGGGGCTCAAAATAGAAGAACTCAATCACATAGGTAGCTGCACCAAGAGGTTCACTTTTAGTTCTGATGGATTGCTACCATATACTGCTAGGTATCATTGGTAGATTTTGAGAGCAATTAGAATGATTTTGATGATCGATCATTCTAATTGTATGAATCAGAAAAGTTCTGGTCCATCGAAAGATGTTTCGATGATGTCGATGATGGAGATTATGACATATTTCATTATCATACAGAATTGAATCTAACTAGATCATACAAATAAAAGTTTGGATCTGGATGTCATCAATTAAGCTAACCTAGTTTGATTAATTTGGATTAGATCCAATCAGGTTCAAGGTAATCGTGCTAGAACATGATTAAGCCTGACTTTCTCCTTCTGTAATCTTTCTGATTCATCACAACCAAGTCAAATTTGATTTGACTCATTCCTATATATTGAATGAGTTTATTTTTATCTAACTAGAATAAGTCCAGGTCAGATTAATTATGAAAATTAAATTTATTCCTAGTACAATTAGGCTAGGGTTAATAGTTGACCTAATTGAGAGAATTGAGGGTCACGTGATTAGAGAATTTTAAAATTTTTTTTAAAAATTATTTTGCTCTAATTTTTGTATATGTGATAGAAATGAATTATACTTTGGGCGTACAAAATTTTGTGATTTTTGGAGGTTTCTAGACCAAGTTTTGATAGAGTTTGATTTGGATTAAACTCTTGAGGGAAGAGTCCTAGACGCACATGGACTCTTGCTTATCCTTTCATGCTACCACTTTCTAGATGGATTTTTGGCATCAAAACCAGATGAGATATGGGGTTTTTTATGGAGATCAGGTTCAGGAGTTCCAATGATCAAATTAATAAGGTTTTTGATCAAAAAGGGACTCTTTGTGGCACTATGTCTAGTATAAGAACTCTTCTCATGAAATTGCCTTAATGTAATTTATTTTTTCCACATCCAAAGGAGCCTTTCCTCTAATATCCACACCACCTCTATCCTTTCTCTCCCTCTCTTCTACATCTCTAAAAAGTTAGGCACAAATTTGAGTTGAAGGTCTAAGATTTTTGGTACAAGATTCAGCATCTACGCGATGGTGTTCATGAGATGAATAGGCTGCCCTCAGAAGTTATTTTGAAGGCTTTTCAAATCAGGTCCAGATCTAATTTTTGTAGAAGAGATTCATGAGAAGAAAATATTCAGATCCTTCCTAAGTGGATACTGGTAGAGGCCAGATGCGTGCATGACTCCTTCCAGAACCTTAGGAATCAACAGGATCATCGTAGGGTAATTAGATTACCAAATTAGGTACTTGAAATTAAATCTAATTTAATTTTATTTTTAACTTTTAATATTAGATCTCTATGATCAGATCTAAAAAATTTCAAATTTAATTAGAATTTTTTTAAAAAAAATTAAAATATTTCTTCAGATCCAATCAGATCTGAATGATCCTATACCGAAAAAATAGATTTTTCCTTCAACTGTTATCAATCCCTGGTTGCAGTCCTTCAGATCTATTGTAGATCTGATTTTATTTTTATTTTTAATTTAATATTAAAAATTTTAGATATCACATCAGATGTGATTAGATCTAAAATCAAAAAATTAAAATTAAATTATTTAGATCTAATATGTATGAGATGCATGACTAGACTAGGAATAGAATAGTTCTATGTGTAGTCTAGTATAATTATGTTATTAATTTGATTAAATATGATTTTAGATCTATTTAATTTTTATTTTTTTAATATTATAATTATTGTATTCAGATCTAAAAAATAGAAAATAAAGTTTTTAATTTTTGATTTATTCATATGTGATATGAAAAGATGCATGTTTAGACTAGTTGTAGAATAGTTCTACAAATTATCTAGAATAGTTTTATTTTAATATAATCAATTTAAATCTATTTTTCAGATATTATATATGATATTTTAGATCTAAAAAATATGCATGTTTAATTTAGTGATGGTACATGAGATGTATGCAAAGCATGTATTAGTTAGATCATTAATTATATATGTGATGTATGATCAAGATCTAATTAGTTTTGTAGTTTCAATTATATTTTTGATTAAGATGTTCCCCTTGGCCATCCAGTCATCAGAATAAAGTTGGGTTTAAAGGCTCTTTCCTCCTATTCAATGGGGTGTTCTTATGGTGTGTAGGGGTGCTGCGCATTCATCCTTAATCAAAAATCAGAACTTATTTTTCTGCAAAATCTTAGATCCTGAAATTCTAGGATTTTGATACATGTTTTTTTATTTATGAACCCAAACTTAATTAAAAATTAAGATTATAAAATTAATTAGATCTAAAATTGAGAATTTTTAGATCTAAGATATTTTCATAAAATTGGGTTCGGGCTTGGGTAGCTCAATTAGGTCTAGCAGTTGATCAAACCAAATCAAGAGTTGGTTAGGTGAGATCAAGAGTGCTTAGAATTGACCAGCCTAATGGTTGTAAGTCTGGGTCAAGATCGACTCATAGCCATATGTGACCGATCCAATTAAGACCTAATTTGGCTCTATGGTTCGAGCCTGGATTGTAGGCTAAGCTGATTAGTTCTGGTTTGATAATTTGGTATCTAAGATAAGTTTGGTAGATACGATCGATTGATTTTTAATTGGAAGCTACTCGATCTGAATGCATTCTTATCGAGTTAATGGCATATCCCTTCCACCGGTCTCACTTATCTGGCCATTTGTGTCAATCTAGTTTTGATTTGATGTGGCTAATAGTTCTAGCTAACCCATGCCACTAAGCTTGTCATAACCGTTATGATTGAGTCAAGTCTAAGAGACCTAAATTGAATATCCTTAAGAAAAGATTAAGTTAATTAGTCTTCCACCATTGTAGATGTGCGGGCCCTTCCCGAGGTTGATTATTCTCAGCTGGTTCCAGTGTCTTAGTTGCACCAAAAAGATGCAACCATATCTATTAGGCATTGGATGTTATGGGTTGGAGGATGGATTGGGCTGAATATTTCAGATACGGTGAGGGACCCAATCAAAAATCCAATTCATGCAAATGGTGGATCTGACTTAACTAAGGAGTGGATCAATATTTCAGACACAGTAAGATTCATGAATTAGAGATCAGGATTAGGTGCACCATGATTAGAGAATCATTAGATAAAAGTTGTCCACTCATTGATTGACCTATCACTAATAACTATTAGGTGAGGTGGTGAGCCAGTTGGTGGGATTGCACCACCTACTAGAAATTAATTGATCACAAAGATTTTTGCATCTCTGCCCAAGGAGTATAGGGATTCGAGAAAATAGTGAGAGCCTAATTTATTTAAAAATAAAATTTTTAAATAAATTAATTAAGTCTAATTATTAAATCTAACTAGAAACTTTGACTCTTTATAAAAAAATATCTGCGTCCAATCCACTAGCCCATATCCTGGACACCCATAGACTAACCGAACCCAACTTCAAGGATTGGCTTTGAAACTTCAAAATTATTTTGGGTTTCGAGAAGTTGACTCATGTGTTGGAACATGACCCTCCCACTTTACCAGCCCATCCATCCACTGATCAGAGAGCATCTTTAGAGAAGTGGATGGATGATGATAACAAAGCAAGGTATTATATATTGGGCTCGATGTCTGATGAGCTCCAGCGCCAACATGAAGATATTAAGACTAGCCATCAAATGTTGGCTCACCTACAAGAGTTGTTTGGTGAACAAAGTCACACACCCAAATATCATGTCACTAGAAGACTTTTTAAGGCTCAAATGCGTGATGGATAGTCGATCCAAGATCATTATCTGATGATGATCAAGGACTTAGAAGAGCTTGAGAAGCTCGGTGTCAAGTTGGACAAGGATTTGCAAATTAATATAATTCTGCAATCCTTGACTGATGCATGTGGATAGTTCATCATGAACTACCATATGCATAAACTACAGAAAACTCTGGCAGAACTTATGAATATGCTGGTTACTGCTGAGCTTTCTATGAAAGGTTCTAAAGACTCAGTACTTGCTATGGAGCAAACTTTTCTAAGAGAAAGTCTTTTGGAAAGAAAAAGAAGTCCATGAAGAAGCAAAAGATGGATGGTGGGAAGAAGAAGAAGGCAAGAAGGCTACTGATAAAGAAAAATATTTTTATTGCAACACAGACGATCATTGGAAGCAAAACTACCCCTTGTACCTGGCTAGCCTGAAGAACAAGAAGAAGGTAGGTCCTTCTGGAGGTATGCTCGTTATAGAATCTAACCTTACAGTTTCTTCTACATCCGGTTGGATGCTTGACTCTAGTTCTAGTGCTCATTTATGCACTTCTATGCAGGATCTTGAGGATAGCAGAAGACTGAGGGATGGTGAGATGATCCTGTATATCGAAAATGGAGCAAGAATTGGTGCAGTGGCCATGGAAACCTATCCTCTGCGATTATCGTTAGGATTAGATTTAGTTCTTAGAGACTATTTTTATGTGCCTACAGCAAGCAAAAATTTGATTTCTATTTCATGTTTAGCATAGAAAGGTTATGTAATTAGTTCTCTTAAGGATAATTATAATATTCTTTATGAAAAAAATAAAATTATAGGTGGTTACCTTATAAATGGTCTCTATCAGTTACATATTGATATTTTTATTTTCAATATCGAGCAAAATGTGAATGTCATAGGATCAAAATGACCTAGGGATTGTCTAAATGATAGGTATCTATGGCACCTTAGGCTAGGTCATATAATGGAAGACTGGATTAACAAATTGGAAAAATTTGGACTATTGAGTTCGTTGACTTTCGAGTCATATATGATTTATGAATCATGCCTTCATGACAAAATGACCAAGCTTTCTTTTGTAGGACATGGGAAAAGGGCCACAACCTACTTATCCTAGTACATATTGATGTGTGGGGCCCATTTGATGTGCCGGCTAGTAGCAACTATGTCTACTTCAACATCTTTATCAATGATTTATCTCGGTACGAGTATGTGTATTTGATGCGACATAAATTTAAAGCTTTTGAAAAGTTCAAAGAATTCAGATATGAAGTAGAAAAATAAACTAAAAAAATCTATTAAGGTTCTTCGATTAGATCGAGGAGGTGAATACCTTAGTCGAGAATTTTTAGACTATCTTAAGCAAAATGGCATAGTCTCTCAATGGACTCCACTTGGAACACCTCAACTGAATGGAATTTCAGAACGAAAAAATCGGACCTTATTAGATATGATCTGATCTATGATGAGCTTCACAGATCTTCCTGAGTTTCTTTGAGGACATAGTTTAATGATCGCTATATATTTACTGAATAGGATTTTCTCTAAAATCATTTCTACCACACCGTATGAGATATGGCATGATAAGAAACCAAGTCGAGTCATCTCAGAATTTGAGGTTATCCGACTCATATCAAGTGATAACAGATGGACAAGTTAGAGTATAGGTCCTTTAGAGCTTGATTCATATGATATCCTAAAGAGTCATTAAGATATTATTTCTACATTCTGGAAGACCATAATATGATTGTGAGTTGACATGACATCTTCCTTGAAAAATAGTTTATTCAAGATGGTGGCATCGGAAGGTAGATTAGACTTGAGGAGAAAGTCTTCCAAGAGCAATGAGCTATGGATCCTATGAAACCCAATCAGATTGAGCCAGTCCAATCACTACCTCCTCCACCTCGTAGATCAAAAAAGATTTTTTGTCCTCCCGAAAGGTACTTAGATACTATTTCAGAGGATGTAGAAGAAATGTTTCTCATGAGAAATGGGGTTCATGGTGATGATCTCAAAATCTATGATGAGATGATATTAGATATCGACTCTGAAAAATGATTAGAGGCAATGAAGTCAAAGATTGACTCAATGCGCTCCAACCAAGTCTGGACCTTGGTAGATCCACCTGAAGGTATAGTACCTATTGGGTATAAATGAATCTACAAAAGAAAGATAGGTGCAGATGGGAATGTGAAGACATTCAAGGCTAGGTTAGTGGCAAAAGGGTATGGTCAGTGCGAAGGTATTGACTATCAAGATACCTTCTCGCCAATAGCCATGCTAAAATCCATCTGCATATTGCTTGCTATTGCAACCTATTTTGATTATGAAGTATGGTAGATGGACGTAAAAATGGCATTCTTAAATGGATATCTTAAGAAAGATATCTATATAGAACAGCCGCTAAGTTTCACATCTAGTGATGCTGATCATAAGGTCTGCAAGCTGCAAAGGTCCATCTATGGACTTAAGCAAGCATCTCAAAGCTAGAATGCTCATTTCTATGATATGATCAAATCATTTGGATTCATCAAGAACGAAGAGGAACCATGTGTATTCAAAAAAGTCAGTGGGAGCGCTGTTGTCTTCCTTGTACTGTATGTGGATGACATCCTCCTTATTGGAAATGATATTCCCATGTTGATCACAGTTAAAATGTGGTTATCAAAAGAGTTCTCTATGAAAGACCTAGGAGAGGCATCCTTTATTCTAGAAATTAAGGTCTATAGGGATAGACCGAATAGGATGCTGGGTCTCTTATAGAAGATGTACATAGAGGAGGTATTAAAGAAGTTTAGCATAGAAAACTCCAAGAGGGGATTGGCGTCCTTCAGACATGGCATTCATCTCTCCAAGAAGATGTGTCCCAACACACCTGAGGAGATTGAATGCATGAGCAAGATCCCTTATGCTTTGGCAATAGGAAGCCTCATGTACGCCATGCTATGTACACGACCTGATATCTCCCATGCTGTGAGTGTCACGAGCAGATATCAGTCGAATCCAGGTGAAGAGCACTAAACTTCTATGAAATGTATCCTTAGGTACTTGAGAAGGACTAAGGATATGTTCTTGATTTTTGGTAATGAAGAACTCCAGGTCCAGGGTTATATAGACTCAAATTTTATGTCGGATATAAATGATCGAAAGTTGACATCTGGTAGTCTGTTTATATGTAATGGTGGTACTGTCAGCTGGAAGAGTTCCAAGCAGACTGTGATAGCAGATTTCACCATGGAAGTAGAGTACATCACTGCATTGAAAGCTGCAAAGGAGGTATTCTGGTATAAGAAGTTCGCTGCAAAACTTGAAGTGATGCCATCAAACGCCATCCCTCTGTACTGCGACAACAATGGTGCCATAGCCCTAGCTAAGGAGTCGAGGTCTCACCAAAAATCCAAGCAAATCGAGCGGCGATTCCACCTCATTCGCAATTATCTCGAGAAGGGTAACATCGAGATCAAAAGAGTCGACTCTGTAGATAATACGGTGATCCACTAACGAAGCCTTTAGGCCAGTAGAAGATCGAAGTCCATCTTGAGATGATGGAACTTAGATTTGTAGCCAATTGTCTTTAGATCAAGTGGGAGTTTGCTAGATGTGTGCCCTAGAAGCCACATTGGCTAACACTTATAATACACTTCTATGGATAATTTTATAATTTTAATTATAAATTAATAAAAAAATTATTTTCTATTATAGTGTGTATTTAAAGTGTCTATGATACATTCTTTGGATTAATGGTAATGACAATTCATATTTTTAAAGAGTTAAAAATTTAAGACATGAATTTTCATAATTAACTCATAAACTGCTTCCGACCGTAGGATCATCACGAGGATGGTGATTGATCTAGAAGGTTTGTGTACAATTGCTTTCTTTAAGTAGATGAGTCTTGAGTCTACATATGGAGACACCGGAGCAAGAGTATAGGTACTCATTAGAGAACGAGGGCACTGAGCGTGACCACCTCGAGCGTTCATAAGAAAGTCTACCTTCTCATCGATGATTGGCTCGATGTTACAGTAGTGTATCTAGTTCTTTGACCTATAGTGCATTGATAATTTACCTTGAGGGTGTTGTAGTTTGACTATACCATAACTCGATCTTCTAGCTATTCGGAACCCTGAGGTGTATGTTGGCTATAGTATATTTATTGTAGGAATTGGATTGCACCAATAAGGAATCTATCTACCTCGGTAGATGAGGAGTAGTCCTATGATGATCATGAGAATTGAGTCCATAAGCCCATGGCCATGGTAGAGTGAAGATGATAGAAAGAGTTTCTATAAAAGGTTTCACGTAAGACTCGAATTGGATAATTAATTCATATGATGGATATTAGGTTTGACGAGTTCACCTTAACCCTAGTCTTATCAGAACTCAAGATAAAAGAATCCAATCACATAGGTAGCTGCACTAAGAGGTTCACTTTCAATTCTGATGGGTTGCCACCATATACTGCTTGGTGTCACTGGTGGATTTTGGGAGTAATTAGAATGATTTTGATGATTGATCATTCTTATTGTATGAATTAGAAAAGTTCTGATCCATCGAAAGGTATTTCAATGATGTCGATGATGGAGATCATGACATGTCTCATTACCATACAAAACTGAACCTAACTAGATCACACAAACAAGGATTTGGATTTGGATGTCATCAATTGAGCTAACCTAGTTTGATTGATTTGGATTAGATCCAATCAGGTTCAAGGTAATCGTGCTAGCACACAATAGAGCCTGACTTGCTCCTTCTGTAATCTTTCTGACTCATCGCAATCGAGTCAAATTTGATTTAACTCATTCTTGTATCTTGAATGGATTTATTTTCATTTGACTGAAATAAGTTTAGATCAAATTAATTATGAAAATTAAATTCATTCCTAGTGCAATTGGACTAGGGTCAATAGTTGACCCAATTGAAAGAATTGAGGGTCATGTGATTAGAGAATTTTAGAAATTTTTTCAGAAATTATTTTGCTCTAATATTTGGATATGTAATAGGGCATGAGCGAGTATGCAAAATTTCGTAATTTTTAAAGGTGCCAAGACTGAGTTTTGATAGAGTTTGATTTGGATCAAACTCTTGAGGGAAGAGTCCTAGACGCACATGGACTCTTCCTTATCCTTTCATGCTGCCATCTTTCAGATGGATTTTTAACATCAAAACCAAATGAAATCTGGGGTTTTTCGTGGAGATCAGGTCTAGGAGTGCCAATGGTTGAATTAATAAGGTTTTTGATCAAAAAGGGACTCTTTATGGCACTATGTCTAGTATAAGAACTCTTCTCTTGAAATTACCTCAACGTAATTTATTTTTCCACATCCAAAGGAGCCTTCTCTCTGATATCCATGCCCCCTCTATCCTCTCTCTCTCTCCCTCTCTTCTACATGCCTAAAAAGTTAAGCACAAATCTAAGTTGAAGGTCCAAGGTTTTTGGCACAAGATTCAGCATCAACGCGATGGTGTTCGTGAGATGAATAGGCTGCCCTCAGAAGTTATTTTGAAAGCTTTTCAAATCAGATCCAAATCTAATTTTTGGAAGAAAGATTTATGAGGAGAAGACATTCAAATTCTATCCAAGTGGATACTGGTAGAGGCTAGGCGCGTGCGTGGCTCCTTCCAGAATCTCAAGAATCAATAGAATCATCGTAGGATAATTAGATTACCAAATCAGGTACTTAAAATTATATCTAATTTAATTTTATTTTTAACTTTTAATATCAGATCTCTATGATCAGATCCAAGAAGTCTCATATCTGATTAGGATTTTAGATAAAAAATTTAAAATATTTTTTTAGATCCAATCAGATCTAAACGATCCTGTACCAAAAAAATAGATTTTTTCTTCAGCAAGATCAAATCAATTTGCAGGTCCCTATCCAACTTGACATCGAGCTCCTCAAGCTCTCTAGATCCTTGATCATCATCGGATAATGATCTTGAACCGATTGCCATCATGCATTTGAGCCTTAAAAAGTCTTCTCATGACTTGATACTTGAATGCGCAACTCTCTTCACCAAACAACTCTTGTAGGTGAGTCAATATTTGACAAGTAATCTTGATGTCCTCATGTTGGCACTGAAGCTCATCAAACATTGAACCCAACATGTAGTACCTAGCTTTATTATATTCATCCATCCATTTTTCTAGATGGACATGCTGGTAAGATGGACATGCTGGTAAGGTGGGGGGTCCTGGTCCAGTACATGAGTCAGCTTTTCAGAATCCAAAATAATTTTGAAGTTTCAGAGCCAATCTTTGTAATTGGGTCCGGTCAGTCTATGAGTGTCTAGGATTCGGGCTAGTGGATTGGATGTAGACATTTTTCTATAGAGAGTCAAAGTTTCTAGTTAGACATTGTAATTAGACTTAACCAATTTATTTAGAGATTTCATTTTTAAATAAATTTTGGCTTCCACTATTTTCTTGGATCCCTACACTTTCTTAGTAGAGATGCAAAAATCTTCATGATCATAGACTTATAGTGGGTGGTGCAGTCCTGCCGATTGGCTCACCACCTCACCTAACAGTTATTGATGATGGGTCAGCCCGATGGATGGACTACTCTTGTCCAATGATTCTCTAATCATGGTGCACCCAAACCTGATCTCTAATTTATGAAGCTCACCATGCTCGAAATATTGCTCCACTCCTTAGTTAAGTCAGACCCACCATTTGCACGAATTGGACTACTGATTGGATTTCTCACTGTATCTAGAATATTGAGCCCAATCCATCCTCCAACTTGTAGCATCCAATGTCTAATAGACATGATTGCATCTTTCCGATGCAACTGAATCACTGTAACCAGCCGAGAACAATCAACCCCAAAAAGAGTCCGCACATCTACAATGGTGAAAGACCTATGACTTAATATTCTTTTAGGAAGATTTGATTTAGATCTCTTAAACTTGACTTGACTTAGTCATAATAATGATGACTAACCTAGTGGCATGGATTAGCTCGAATCATTAGCCACCTCAAATCAGAACTAGGTTGATCTAATCAACAAAATAAGTGAGATCAGTGGGAGGAATATGCTATTAACTCATCATGAATGCATTCAGATCGAGTAGCTTCCAATTAAAGACCACTGGTCCTATCTGCCAAACTTACCTTAGAGATCAATTTGTTAAACCAGAACTAATCGGATTAGCCTATAATTCAGGCTCGAACCACGGAGTCAAATTAGGTCTTAACTTAGTCAATCACATATGACTGTGAGTCAATCTTGATCCAAACTTAATCCTATTAGGCTAGTCAATTCTAAGCACTCTTGATCCCACCTAACCAACTTTTGATTTGGTTTGATCAACTGCTAGACCTAATTGAGCTATCGATACCCAAATCCAATTTTATGAAGGTGTCTTAGACATAAAAATTTATAATTTTTAGACCTAATTTATTTCATAATCTTAATTCTTAATTAAGTTTGGGTTCATAAACAAAATATGTATAAAAATTTTTAAAATTTTAGAATCTAGGATTTTGCAGAAAAATAAGTTCAAATTTTTAAATAAGAATAGACACGCAGCACCCCTACAAGCCATAAGTGATGAAAACTGATCTAGGATTTTGAGGTTAGATTTTAAAATTTTTCAGATCTATGCAATGAAAGACATGAATTAATTATATTAATTCATAATAAAACATGAAAAGCCTTAGATTTAGGATCCTATTATATGTTTATAGCATGCCATTAAATCAGAAATTAAAACATGGGAAAAAATATGTTGACCATATCAATATAGATCTACACTAGATCTAAACTAGATATGTAATAGGAAGATCAAATCATCCTTACCTTTGCAACTTGAGTTCCCTAACCTGCTGATCTGGACCTGAGGTTGTTGCTCTGAGTTGCACATGCATCTAGCCTCTATAGGTTATTCACATGAGCCCTCGATCATAGATCAGAAGTCCGACGCCCAGAAATCAGCACAGTATGCTAGTATTGTGCTAATCTTTCTTCGATGGTCGATCTGGATCTTTCTTTTTCAACTTTTGGATCCTCTAATGACTAGAAGATGAGGAAGAAGATTTTGGATCTGAGACTCCTTCAAAATCACAAAATAATGGAGGAAGAGATGTAAATGAAAAACCCTAGAAGAAGATCCTCTTCTTCTTCTTTGTTTCTCTTCCCAACACTTAGGTTTTTCTCTCCACAAAATTTCCACGCCCATGGTATTTGTGCCCAGATTTTCTCACGCACAAAGAGCCCTCTCTCAAGTATTTTTTTTCTAAAAAAATTAGATCAAAAGACTCTTTAAATAAAGAGTTATGGAGGAATCCTTGACTAGGTCAAATACCTAGTCAAGTATTATCCAAATAGGGCTAGACTTGGGGTGTCCAACTCTTGGGCGCCCCCTCAATTCTTTTCGTGGACCACAAGGGAATGTCAAACAAATGGCTCCTCTTTTCCACCAAAAAATGTAGAGAAAAATTAGGAGGGTTGGCAGCACAAAAAAGGAAGAGTTTTAGTTGCTTAAAATTCTATCTCATAGAATTTAAATCAACCCAAACTCCTTTGACTTGGTCCACATGGAATTTTCCATGTAAGAAAGAAAGGGAGGAGATGGGGCATTCATGAAGACCTAGGAGAGAAGAATTTTGTTTCCAAAATTCCTAAAAAATAGAATGGGAGGCATTGGGATTAAGGTGGTGCAAGGATAGGGAGTCCTAGTGTGACTAGGACTCCTATTTTACTTGGTCAAACAAAATATTGAAATCAAATTAAATCAAAATTAATTGAACCCAATTAGAATAGGTCTTAATCTAATTAAAAATATAATCAAATCAGATTAAATTAGATTTAATTTTATTTTAATTTTTTAATCAAATTAGAAATTGGGTTGATATAAGTCCTACTTAAACTAGGACTCTTCTTCCTTGCAGTTTGCTCATCCAATAAATCGATCCAATCAAGCCCAAATCAAATTTAATTAAATTATATTTAATTAAGTTTAATCTTAGCTCTCTGGATTAATCAAATTAAGTCAATTAGTAATCTAATTGCTAATCGATCCTCCTGCAATACTTGCACTAGGTTAAACATCAATTATATTGAATGTTTAATCCTAGAATGATTCTTAATCATCGATCAACCATCCGATCAGATTGAGAACTCTTATGTGTGTGACCCCATAGATTCGAACCTAAGCTGGTAGCATAAAAATAAATTTTTATACCAATCAAAGTGACCATCTAGCAATGGTACCCAACGGTCGGATAAGTCGAATGTGTAGAACAACATCACTAGAATTCATATGGATATAGTTTTCGTATAATTCATCCTCTTAACCAAAATGTTCATAAAAAATCTCAGAGTTTAATTGTCAACCTAGATTAGGTCATCAACATTATATTTAAAAATATCAAATCTATCTTATAGATCATCCTGATCAAGATTTTGCTATATTAAAATACAGTGATGCATTCTTCTCTAACTCTTGGAGTGGTCAATCCCATATTGATCACTCACCAACTTTGCAAGTACTTGACTGTGTCTAGAAACCTTTCATCACTGAATTAAAAATTTAGTTAGTTCGGCACCAAAGCATAGTGAGTTGCTTGCAAGCCATTATGGTGATCTTAGGTCCAAGGGACACTTATACCTATATCCCATCAGAGCAATTTTTGATAGTAGAATGCTCTGAAGTTGGTCACGTTCTATGATGATGTATCCTTACATCTCACTTATATTCAATTCTAATATCTTCACACTCCTTGGTTAAGAGGACAACCAACCTATATAGCATACAATGATCTATGCTCGATAAGCGCTGTCGTCCTAATTAACAGAATATCATTTGATCATAAACTGTTTAAGGACTAATCGATAAATCCTCTCTTTATCAAAACTAAATAGTCCTAAAGACTTTATCATAATAATGGAGTTCATTAGAAGATGTAGACTTTATGATGAAAATATCAAAAATATATTTTATTTAATAATAAATTAATTATAATTATAAAATAGCACAACCATCAACAGGCTGATGATTGACTTTGGGACATATTTTTTAACAATAAGAGCATCCCATCAAATGGAAAGAGAAGGTCTTTAAACCCTTCTTACTCTTATGACCGTACAACCTAGGGGAATGCCTTAATCAAAAATAGATCCACACTACAAAATTTGTTAGATCTAAATCATATATCGTATATACAATTAATAATCTAACCAATACATGCTTTGTATACATTTCATGTATCAAAAATAAATATTTACATGCATGATTTAGATCTAATTATATCTAATATAATATCTAAAAATAAATTTTAAATTGATCATATCAAAAGAAAATTTATTCTAGACAATCATAGATCAAATCTACAAACCTAGTCTAGACATGCATCCCATACATCACATATATGAATTAAAATTTTAATTTTTTGATTTTAGATATGATCATATCTGATGAGACATATGAAATTACTAATATCAGATCATAAAATAAACTAAAAATTAGATATAAGATAGATCTGAAGAACTACTAATGAAGCTCTGATACCAGTTAAAGAAAAACTAGCTTTTCTACCATAGGATCGATTTGATCTGATTAGATCTATAAAAAAAATTTTTAAAATTTTTCTATAGATTCTGATTAGATCTAAGAGTTTTTGGATCTGATCTTAATGATGTAATAATAAAAACTAAATTAAAATAAAATTAGAAATAATTTTTGTATCTGATTAGGGTAAACTAGTTATCCTACTGATGATCTGTTAGAAGCCTGACGTCCTGGATCAAGCCACACACACGCCTGGCCACTACCGAAGTCCACTTAGGCTGGTTTTGGAGGTCTTCTCCTTCTAATTCTGATCTTCAAAGATTAGATCTAGATCTAATATATAGGGCCTTCAAACTAACTGTTGAAGGCAGCACGTTGGTCTCCTGAACATCATCGCGTTCAGCCTAATCTTCATGCCAGTATCCTTGCATTTTTCTCGCTATTTGTGCCCAACCTTTGGGCATGGCAAAGAGAGAGAGGAGGAGGATGAGAGGGGATGGAATAGAGGATGGGGCAGTAGCCTTGCGGTGTGGGAATTGGATCACATACAAACCCTAGGTGCAGGAGGATTTTAAATAGACTTTCCTGCATCATGCAGTGCCACATAGCACCAACCAATCATATTGGTTGATTTAATCAGATCTAAATCTGATTGGCCACATGATGTCATCTGATCTAATCAGATTAGAGACCCCTAAAATCCTCCATAAGTGGTGCCAAGTTTGGATTAGAACAACTATTTGATGCTTGGATATTTGATCCAATCAAGAAACCTTGGAGTCCCATCCTTATGGGACTCCTCCCTCTTTTTCCCATGTGCGCATGCCAACATGGGGCGTGCGCACATATTTTGTGTTGAAATATCAGCTCACTCTGATACCACTTATTAAGAATCTAGTATCAAAATATTATGGCCAAAAGAAAAAAAAAAATAAAATAAGAAAGCAATCAAGTACATGGATCAGCCCAAAGGCTCGCCTTCACGGGGCATGCAAAACTTCACTATCAAAAAGGAAGAGATACAAGAGTAGATTATCCACTCTCAACTCACATATACAATCCTCTCAACAAGAAGTTATTCTTAACAAACTCTCTTTTGAAGACCCCCTGAAATGATCATAGTTCGTTGCCAAGCTGTCTACCCGAAGCCCCTGCTCTTGCTGTCCGCTGGCTCTCTTTCTCTGCTCTTTATCACATTTCAAGACTTCTTTAAGCCACTATCAAGCCACACTATGTTTGGACTGCTTCAGGCCTTTTAAAGGCATCTGTCTGCATCCTGGTAGGATTCTCAGCCCATTTCAAAATCAAATAACATCCCCTAACCATTAGATTGCGACAATAGCCCTCTGTGACCGCTGGATTGCGCAAAAGCATCAAAAACTCCTATAGGCCATGAAAAAGGATCCGGTCCATGCTTTTTGGTGTGTGGACTATGAAAAAACCTCGAACATAGCTCTGTCATGAGGTTGCCTAGGCCCGGGTTGTGCCTGCCCGTGCATGGTCCTAGGCTGCCCGCTCGCCCGCACGAGGTGCAGGGCCGCGCCCATGCTAGGCTACAATCGTGCGCCCTCCTACTAGCCCATGCAGGATCGGGTCCATGCACTAGGATGCACAGGGCTGGGCCCATGTGACCGACCCGCACCGGGCCTGATCGCTTGCTGGCCGTGGGTCCTACTCCAGCTTCCTGTCCAATGCTCCTTCAGGCGTATCTTCACCATCTGATCTTCGATTGGGGTGCTCTTGAGCTCGTTGGACTCTATTCATCATCCTAGACCTCGCTATGGGCTTAATATGAAAGAATTCAAGGTATTTTTCTCAACAATCTCCATCTTGGCTTGATATCCGATCTCCATCTATCTGAGAGTTCGTCTAGCGCCCCCATGCTCTGAGAAAATCACCTGCTAATCATGGATGAGCAAACATGGGAGCCAAGCCAAGCTGCTCCATCTCACCTCCATCGACTGCTATGATCATCCTAACTTGTGACCTACTCGGGATAGCCTCCTACGGCAATAGGATCTTCACCTTGCGATGTCTGATAATTATCATAAATTATTAAATAAAAATATTAAAATATAAATTAATTTAATATTTATTTAAAAGAATTAATATTTTTATTAAAATTTTGTAGGAAAGAAGTCTATCAATATAAAGAGCTCAATTTATGGATTCCAATGCAATAAATTTCACTCAAATCAGAGCTAAAATAAAAAAATTATGAAGTCTAGAAATTAAAATTAAAAAAAAAGAAAATAAGATTGGTGCATGGTGGACCGACCGGTCGGTTCATAGAATAGATGCGGACCATCCAGCTCAGCAAATGTGGTGAATCAGAATGCAACACGTGGTGGACTTAAACCCTTAAGAGGTTTGTACCAAATTTTTCACGGCATATAGGGGCAAAATTATCATTTAGCTAGGAACGGTGTGCGTTGGTTAGCGGTGGTCTTCAGTGTAGTCATTCTACAGGGTCCACAGACTTCATCAAGTGCTGACGGATGACTGTAGTTGATGCTGGTTGGGATCCAATGGTGGGGATTTATTCCAGCTTTGATCAGAACTCCAGGCTTCATCTGAGTGCGATCCAATGGTCGAAATTCATCCCGGCTTCGATCTAATAGTCCAGAATCAATCAAAGCAGTTAAATAGTAGATTTTTGAGAGTTTTTGAGCCATCTGATCAAGATCTGACTACTAGAATTTGTCAGGGTGTTAGAAATCGATCTGGAGTTGGATTCTATCTCCGAAAATAGCTCTAAAAATCTTGTTTCCTCCTCTATTTAAGCACTCTTACTCCTTTAGCCTGAGAACAAGTCTTATAAGCCAAAAAAATAGAGAAAAATAGATTTTCTTCTCTCTTTTTCTCCTTTCTCCTCCTTATTTCTTTCTTCTTTCTTCTTCCAATTTTCAATCAAAGGACCTTTAAAGATACCTAGAGCGAGCAGATCATCAACCATGCGCGGCTAAGAAGCTGGATTCTGGGAGAGTAGATAAAGTTTTCTAAACATGGGTTGTAATTTTTTTCTTTATCTTTTATAATTCTTTTTATGCAAACATGTTCTCATGCCTAGTTTTTAATAAAATTTACTTTTATGCATGAGATCTTGACACTATGGCATACTTATTATTAATCTAAATAAATTATATTCATTAAAATGGATTGTGATTGGAAGATACAGTCTATATTTAATTTAATAATTTATTTTAGAAAAAAATCATTAAAAGTCATATTTTAAATTTTTAAGTATTAAAGTATTGAATAATTTATGATTTCATAGAGATGGATCATAATCAAAAGATATAATTCATAAACTAAGAAAATAAATTAAATAATAATTAAATTCTTAAAAATATCAATTTTTGCATTAAAATGAATTACCATAATCCTGTTAGAGATGGATTCAAAATTTTAGAATATTTTTCATTAATTCAAAAAGCCTAATTAATTAAGTATTTATTTTCTTTTTATTTTTCCTTTAATTTACTAAACTTTCAATTATCTCTCTTTAATCTACTTAATTAAATTCTTACTTTAAAATTAATTTATTTATTTTTAATCAAATTAAATATAACTTAGCCTTCAATTTTTGAGAAAATTAACACCCGACTTACCACTATCCTAATCCATAATAAGATCGATTTTAAATTATTATTTGATGCTCTAACGACAAGCAGTCAAATTTTTGATACCATTGCTGGAGATTGTAGCACGGTTGCTTCAATTAATTAAAAATTAATTAATTAATTTAAAAATAATAATTAAAAAAATAAAATTAAAAAAAATTAAAAAAAATATTTTTATTACTTTTTAATTTTATTTAGTTATTATTGTGTTTCATAATTAAATTTTTTTGCTTCATATAATTTAGATTGATTTACTACTTTTCGGACTTAATCACTTGAATTTACTTTCTTTGCAAAACCAAACAAATCAAAAACTTAAAATATACTTATAAAAAGATAAAACCATAAACTCTAAAAAATTATTAACATCTCATAATACTTAATTAACTTAGTGAAACCAAAAACATAACATAAAATTAATTTTTAACATATTTGGATACCCTCCTTTTTTTTTATTTGCATCGCATATTCATAGTATACTTTAAGGGCACAATCCATTAAACAAGATAAGATGGAGATTTGATCATCCTTTCGTAGCCCACAAACCATCACCCTACATATTGCATTGACCCAAGTCTTTTAATTTAAAATCAATTAGACGTTGGTCCTTAAGGATACTCGAGCTCATTAGGATAAGAAAATCCTAGAGTTGGACCGGGTTTGAATTGGTTAATTATTTGGTGTCTAAGGCAAGTGGTCCAAAGATTGTGGTTTTCAATTGATTCCATTATCTGATCTGGTCAACTTAGTTGGTGTCTAAGAAAAGCAACGAGCAAAAAACCTCCTACATCTTAGACTTAGCTGCCGAATCTGTTAACCAATTTTGAGCTTGGAGTGCTCAAAGGTGATCTTGGAACTGTTAAGAACTATCTAGATCTACGTTAACCCTAGGGTAGAGAGTCAATATTTGCTTAACTTGATTGCTATTAATGCCAAATTTAAATCTAATTAAAGCACTCCTCTCTCTTTCATCTCTAGATTTAGGACTCCTTAGGACTCATCTTTAGAATCCTCTTCTTTCTTTTTCTCTCATCTTTCTAATTTTTTTTATAAAAAAATTATTAAAAATTTAAAAAAATTAATTATTTAAATAAAAAATATATAAAAATTAAAAAATAAAATAAAAATAGAAACTTGGAAAGGAAATCTGGTCAATTAGTAAGAGTAGATTCAAACCCTATCCTAATCCAAGAAATTTCTAAGTCCACTTGGATCAAGAACCTTATACTCTAATGGATCTTTGGTATCCAGTGAGCTCAACCCAACCATCCTGTATTCGATTACCCCAGATCGATGTAATCAATTTTAAAATTAAATCTCAAATCATCAACATGCTTCCTACATTTACCGGAATTGAGGATGCATATATTTTCATTAGAGAATTTGAAGAAGTATGTGACACCATGAGAATACATCAACTTTCTGATGATGCTGTTAAACTTAGATTGATTAATTTTGTCCTTAAGAAAAATGCTAAAAAATGGTTATATGGTCTACCTAAACACTCGATCACAACATGGGATGGCTTTGTAAAAATATTCTTAAGGAAATTCTTTCCACATCACAAAAAAGCCAAGTTAAGGAATGAAATTAATCAATTTTGTCAATTAGAAGGTGAGCCATTCTGGAAATGTCTAGACCATTTTAAGAAACTTTTAAGCCAATGCCCACATCATGGGATACAAATTTTGATATTGTGCCAAATTTTTAATGAAGGTTTAGAATCAAATTCTAGAATTATGCTAGAGTTAATGTGCTAGGGCTAATTCATGTATAAGGAAGCTAATGAGGCCTAACAATTCTTAGAGGATCTAGCAGAAAGGAGTCTACAATGGGAGGCAACTAGAAAAATAGAAAAACCCACACCAAAAAAAGGAGGGATGTACTATGTCCAAAGTTCTCCAACTGAATTTGCAAACCTAGCCCATAGAGTTGAGGCCCTAGAATTACAGAGATCAGCCAATGTAAACCAAGTGTCCACTTTCATGTGCAATGGCTGTAGTGCACCAGACCATGTCACAGAAGAATGTCCCTTGCTGATGAAATAGACTGATAATGATTATGCATAGGTGAATGCAGCCTATCAATAACCTACCAATGATCCATATGCATCAACCTACAATCGAGGGTGGAGAAACCATCCAAACTTTTCTTGGGCACAAAATACTAATTCGGGCAATGCTAATCAACAATCCAATTTCTCTTGGCCCCAAGGATCAAATTCAAATAGACCTACTGTCAATCAATCTTACTCAAGATCCAACTAACCATTAAACAATCCAACTAATCAAAGGCTTAATTCAATAGAAAAAACCTTGGAAGCCATGGTGAAATCGCAAAACGATCTTACCAACCAACTTATAAATTTACACTCTCAAGCCTTGCCTGTCTAGAAATGCAGATGGATCAAATGTAGATGGGTCAGATAGCTATGAATCTTAGTGAAAGAAAAAAGGATGGATTGCCAAGTCAACTTGAGGCCAACCCTAGAATCCAAAAAAATCAAAGACCACAACAAGGAGCCCAGATTAACCATTTAAATGCTATTCATACACTAAGATCTGGAAAATAAATAAATAATCATGTGAGTACATCTGAAGCACCAGAAGAAGAAAGAGAAGACCCACCATCTGAATCTATGTCTGAATAGGGCCAGTTTGAAGAACCTAAGAAAATAGAACTTGATTCATCAGCAAAGCCCAAACTAAAATTAGTTGGCCCAATACCCAAGATTATAGCATCCTTTCCTAATAGACTTTAGTCCAACCAAAACTCTACCCAACTAGATAAAAATTTAGAGGTCTTTAAGGAAGTAAAAGTAAATATTTCTTTGTTAGATATGATCCAACAAGTTCCATCATATGTTAAATTTTTTAAGGACTTATGCACCAGGAAGAAGACCACCAATGTACCTAAGAGAGCCTTCCTGGTAGCTAGTGTGAGTTCATACCTGTCAAACCATGTGCCAGTAAAATACAAAGATCCAGTGTCTTCCACTATTTCTTGCATTGTAGGAAAAACCCTCATTAATAAGGCTCTATTAGACCTAGGGGCTAGTGTCAATATACTACCTTATTCAGTTTATGAAAAGCTAGAGTTGGGAGAATTAAAGCCTATAGGAATGACTTTACAATTAGTAGATCGATCCTTAAAAGCTCCAAGAGGAATAGTAAAGGATGTATTAATTAAGGTTGGTGATTTCATCTACCCAGTAGACTTTGTGATTTTAGAAACTGAACCTGTAATAAACACAAATGGCCACATCCTAATTATATTAGGTAGATCATTTTTATCCACAACCAATGCTCAAATCAATTATCGAAATGGTCTAATGAAGCTTTTCTTTAGTAATATGACCACAGATCTAAATATTTTTACCCTATCTAAAACAAATCAAGTCACCTGAATTTGATACAAGATAATGTTTATGAAACCATTGACCTAAGTGATGAAAAATTTGATATGAAATTATGGGCAAATCAAAACTATGAAGAATTTGAAGAGGTCAATGATTTAGCTACAGTCAATATGGAAATTAGATGAAAACCTCTAGTTGAGCCATTATCTAGACCATTAGTAGAGGAAACATCCAAGCTAGAATTAAAAACACTCTCCAAACACTTGAAATATGCATACCTAGATCCATCAAAAATTTTTCCAGTAATTATTTTAGTGGATCTAGATCCTATATAAGAGGAAGAATTACTGACTGTTCATAAGAAGAATAAAGAAGCATTGGGATGGACCATGGCTGATTTAAAGGGTATTAGTCCCTTGATTGTTCAACATAGAATTTATTTATTAGAGGAAGCTAAGCCAAAATGAGATCCCCAAAGAAGACTTAACCCAGCTATGAAAGAAGTTGTAAAGAATGAAATAATAAAATTCCTTGACAATGGAATAATATATCCAATCTCAGATAGTTCATGGATAAATCCGATACAAGTGGTACCCAAGAAGTCAGGAGTTACTGTGGTCCAGAATGATAACAATGAATTGGTGCCAACAAGAGTTCAAACAAGGTGGAGGGTTTGCATTGACTATAAAAAATTAAATGCAGCTCCCCAAAAGGATCATTTTTCTCTACCCTTCATAGACCAAATATTAGAAAGACCAGCAGGGCATGACTTTTATTGCTTTTTGGATGGATACTTGGGATATAACCAGATTTCTATAGCCCCTGAGGATCAAGAAAAGACTACCTTTACCTGTCCATATGGAACCTTTGCCTACATATGCATGCCCTTTGGCTTATGTAATGCACCAGCTATCTTTCAAAGGTGCGCGACTAGTATTTTCTCATATATGATTGAAAGATTTCTTGAAATTTTCATGGATGACTTTTTCATCTTTGGATCAACCTTTACTGATTGTCTTCATCATCTCAAACTAGTTTTAGAAAGATGTAAAGAAAAGCATCTAGTTCTGAATTGAGAGATGCCAATTTATGGTTAAGAAAGGCATCATCCTTGGTCATATAATTTCAAAACGAGGAATAAAAGTAGATAAAGCCAAGGTAGATTTAATTGAAAATCTTCCACCATCAAAATTGGTAAAATAAATTTGCTCTTTTCTTGGACATGCTGGTTTTTTAGATGATTTATTAAAAATTTCAGTAAAGTGGCTCGACCATTAACTAACTTGTTAGCTAAAGTTGTCAAATTTGACTTCACACCTAAATGTCTCGAGTCCTTTGAAAGTCTAAAGAAATAATTAACTTCGGCCCCAATTATTTATCTACCTATTTCGACTCAATCTTTTGAGCTCATGTGTGATGCATCTGATCATGCCATAGGAGCTATCTTAGGTCAAAAGATAGATAAGCTACCTCGAGTGATCTATTATGCTAGAAGGACATTAAATGAAGCATAGCTTAATTACTTAACTACTGAAAAGAAATTTTTAGCTGTGGTATTTGCTTTAGAGAAGTTTAGGTCCTACTTAGTAGGTTCTCATGTAATTATCTATACTGATCACTCAGCTATTAGGCATCTTCTCTCAAAGAAAGATGCTAAGGCATGCCTAATTAGATGGATCCTTCTTTTACAAAAATTTGACCTAGAAATCAGGAATAAGAAAGGTACTAAAAATGTAGTGGCAGATCACTTATCTCATCTAGCAATCACACTAACTGAAGAGATACCTATTAATGAGTCCTTCTCTGACGAACAATTATTGTCAGTAACATCAGAATCTTGGTATGCTGACATAGTAAATTTCTTAGCCACCTGCCAAATTTCAATGCACTGGACCACTCAGGACGAACAAATTTTTCTCTTAAGTATTTTATTTGGGATGATCCATATCTATTCAAACAATATCCTGACCAAATCATAAGAAGATGCATCCTAGATGAAGAAGTTAGGAGCATTTTATCCTTTTGCCATGATCAAGCTTGTGGTGGTCATTTCAGTGCTAAAAAAACTATAGCTAAAGTGCTTCAATGTAGATTCTATTGGCCTAACCTATTTAAAGATGCCCATAAATACTGTAAAAGTTGTATTAGGTGCCAACAAATATGATGAATCATAAAGAAAGATATGATGCCTATGAATCCAATTTTAATTATTGAAATATTTGATATCTGGGGAATAGACTTCATGGGGCCTTTTCCAAAATTTTTTAGGAATGAATACATCTTAGTAGCTATTGATTATGTATCCAAATGGATAAAGGCAGTACCATGCAAAACCAATGATAGTAAGATTGTTATCAAATTTCTCAAAGAAAACATCCTCTCTCGATTTGGCACCCCTAGATTTATTATTAGTGATCGTGGAACATCCTTCTGCAACCAATCTTTTGCATCACTAATGAAGAAGTATAATATTAACCACAAACTAGCCACACCCTATCATCCACAAACAAGTGGGCAAGTTGAAGTTTCCAATCGACAAATCAAACTGATTTTAGAGAAGACAATAAACACAAATAGAAAAGACTGGTCTCTTAATTGATGCATTTTGGGCTTACCGCACAACTTTTAAGACTATCTTAGGGATATCTCCTTATAGACTTACTTTTGGTAAAACATGTCACTTGCTAGTAGAACTGGAACATAAGGCAATGTGGGCCATTAAACAACTAAACATGAATTTAGATACAGTTGGTGACCTGAGAAAATTACAGATCAATGAACTTGAGAAAATTAGAAATGAAGCCTATGAAAATTCAAAAATTTATAAAGAAAGAACTAAAGCTACTCGTGATCAAATAATTAATAGAAATTTTTTTTTCATCTGGACAAAAAGTTCTTCTATATAATTCTAGGCTACACCTATTTTCAGGTAAATTAAGATCTCGATGGACTAAACCATATATTGTTAAAGAAGTCTTCTCACATGGGGCCATAGAAATTGAAAACCCAAGTAATGGTGTTACTTTTATAGTTAATGGACAATGACTAAAATCATTCTTCGAACTACTTACTGAATCTAATGAAGAAGCTATGGTTCTTTACAAACCTATTTACTTGGATTAATTTTTGGATAAGTCTGGCTGAAGATGTTAAACTTAGCACTTACTGGGAGGCAACCCAGATTTTTGTATTTAAAATTTGCTTTTTCTTTTTAGTTTATCTTTCTTTCAGGACTAAGTTAGGGGGAGAACTATAAACCCATGTTGAATGAAGAACAAATAAACCCAGACTAAGACCAGAATCATATTAAGCCAGGTGAACTCTTTCCTTGATATTTTTTTTATCATTTATCATACTCTATTTTTCTTTTCTCCATTGAGGATAATAGAAATTAAGTTGGGGGGGAAGAATAAATAAAAATTTTTAAATCCTCAAGTATGAGAATAATTAGTCTTATGTACCTGATTTCATCCTGATTTAAAGTTTTTCAGGCATTTTAATCAATGATTGATTAATGGTCTAGAGAATTTTTAAAATACTAAGGACCCAGTTAACAAGAAAATCCAATAAATAGTCAAGTCTAGAACAGACAAATTTTTGCGTAATTCTAAAACCTTCTTCCAGCCTATATTCGATAAAGAATCTACTTTATATGGATATGAGTGAAAAAAATATTATGGAAAAAAAAAGAAGAAATAAAAAGTAAGTTCTAAACATTGGTCTTCCATCGAGTAACCGGATTCCATTACTTAAGTAAGCAATATTATTCACGTCAAAAAGTGGGCAATATGAAGA
This sequence comes from Cocos nucifera, assembly GCA_006176705.1. Classification (NCBI taxonomy): domain Eukaryota; kingdom Viridiplantae; phylum Streptophyta; class Magnoliopsida; order Arecales; family Arecaceae; genus Cocos; species Cocos nucifera. The sequence goes on along the minus strand of QRFJ01000113.1, from coordinate 636,964 downwards.
AGCTTGTTATACAATTAGTTTTAACCTGTAACCTATTGACTTGAGCAAGTAAGCCCGAAGGGTATTCTACACCTAATGCCCTAAAGCCAACTAGTTTGGGAGTCATTGGTTCAAAGCCCGCTACAAGGGTCAAATAGAAAGCTTAAGGGATTAAAATATTGCACTAGCTGTAAAAATAAATAAAAAAAATTTTAGCCCATACTAAAGATAGAGGATTTATAGAATAAAGATGAAAATTTGATTAAAGAAAAGCTCTTAAATTTTATGTTCTTCACTTAACTACTATTTATGATAGAATTAATAATCTGATGATATATTTCTTAAATCTCTAACCAGGTATCAACTCACTTTAAAATGATCTGAAGAAACTTTCATATTTTATCAAGTCGGTACATATTTCTATTTTTTTTCTTTAGTCTAGGATGAGTAAAACTCAAGTTGGAGGGTGTGATAATTATTATAAATTATTAAATAAAAGTATTAAAATATATATTAATTTTATATTTATTTTAAAAAAATTGATATTTTTTTAATATTTTAAAGGAAAGAAGCCCATCAATGTGAAGAGCTCGATTTATAGGTTCCAATGCAATAAATTTTACTCAAATCAGAGCTAAAATAAAAAAGTTATGAAGTTTAGAAGTTAAAATAAAAGAAAAATAAAAAGAAAATAAGACTGGTGTATGGTGGATCGGTACAGGCGCGGACCACCCAGCTCAGCAAACATGGCAAATAAGAATGAGACACATGATGGAACTTAACCCTTGAGTGGTTTATACTAAATCTATCGCAGCATACAGGAGCATAATCATCATTTGGCCAAGAATGATGTGCACTGGTTGGTGGTGGTCTTCGGTGCAGTTGGTCTACAAAGTCCATAGACTTCATCAAGTGCTGACGGATGGTTGTAGTTGATGCCGATTGGGATCCAATGGTGGAGATTTATTCCATATTTGATTAGGACTCTAGGCTTCATCTGAGCGTGATCCAATGGCCAAAATTCATCCTGGCTTTGATCTAACGGTCCAGAATCAATCAAAGTAGTTAAACGGTGGATTTTTGAGGGTTTTTTGGTCGTTTTTGCCAGAATTTGTCAGGATGTTAGAAATCGATCTGGACTTGAATTCTGACTCCAAAAATAGCTCTAAAAATCCCATTTCCTCATCTATTTAAGCACTCTTACTCCCATAACCTGAGAACAAGTCTTCTAAGCCAAAAAAATAGAGAAAAATAGAATTTCTTCTCTCTTTTTCTCCCTTCTCCTTATTTCTTTCTTCTTTCTTCTTACAATTTTCAATCAAAGGAGATCTAAAGATGCCGGGAGCGAGCAAATCATCAACCATACAAAGCTAAGGAGCTAGAATCTGGAAGAGTAGATGAAGTCTTCTCAACATGGGTTGTAATTTTTTTTCTTTATCTTTTGTAATTCTTTTTATGCAAACATGTTCTCATATCGAGTTTTTAATGAAACTTATTTTTATGCATGAGATCTTGACTCTATGGCATACTTATTATTAATCTAAATAAATTATATTTGTTAAGATGGATTGTGATTGGTAGATACAGTCCGTACTTAATTTAATAATTTATTTTAGAAAAAAAATATTAAAATCTATATTTTAAATTTTTAAGAATTAAAGTAGTGAATAATTTATGATTTCATAGAGATAGATCATAATCAAAAGATATAATTCATACTCTAAGATAATAAATTATAATTATAACTAAATTCTTAAAAATATCAATTTTTGCATTAAAAAGAATTACCACAATCCTATTAAAGATGGATTCAAAATTCTAGAATATTTTTCATTAATTCAAAAATTTTAATTAATTAAGTATTTATTTTTTTTTAATTTTTGCTTCAATTTACTAAACTTTCAATTACCTCTTTAATCTACTTAATTAAATTTCTATTTTAAAATTAATTAATTTATTTTTAATCAAATTGAACGTAACTTAGCCTTCAGTTCTCGAAAAAATCAACATCCGACTCACCACTATCCTAATCCATAGTAAGATTGATTTTAAATTATTATTCGATGCTCTAACGACAAGCAGTCAATGTCGCATGTCGTCCTTCCGAGTCTTTCGTGAAGAAAAAACTGCTTTTTCCTACCATAGGATGGATTTGATCTGACCAGATCTATAGAAAATATTTTAAAAAATTTTTCTACAAAATCTAATTAGATTCGAGAGTTCTTTAATCTAATTTTAATTATCTAATATTAAATCTAAAATTATGAATTAAATCGGATATAAACTTTGTACCTGATTGGATAATCTGATTATCCTGTCGATGATCTATGGAAGCTAAGGGTTCTGGATTAAGCCATACACGTGCTTGGCCTCTACCAGAGTCCACTTAGGCTAGATCTAGAGGTGCTCTTCTTCTAGATCTGATCAACAAAAAATAGATCTAAATCTAATTTTGTAAAGCCTTCGAATCAACTGATGAAGGTAGTGCACTCGTCTCACGAACATCATCTCTTTTCTTGAAACCTTCGCGCCAATTTCTATGGACCTTCTCTTGGAACCTTAGCCCAACCTTTGGGTGTGGAGAAGAAGAAGAGGAGGGATGTTGAGAAAGAGGGGACGACTGCCTATAGGGGCTTGGGGCGTGGAGCATAAAGCATGAGAAACCCTAGGGCATAGGGTCTCTTAAATAGAGCCCTGCGCCACCTCAGTGTTCCAATCAATCAAGAAACCAATTGCTTGATTTGTTTTTGATTTCTTGACAAATTTTCATGCCAACTCACATCAAAATTGCCATCCCAAATATTCCATATAATGCCCTACAAAAAAGATAGGGAGAAGAAAAGGAAGTTTGGTGCACAATGGACTCTTCCTTCTTTCTTAGAGTTGGATCTCTATCAAACCTCTTTGACTAGTCAAATCTAAAATTTGACCAAGTCAAACCCTATCCACTTTGGATGCACGCCTAGGGGGACGTGCGTCCTTTCCATGCCATACCAAAAAGTGAGGGCACGTGCTCCTAGAAAATCTCTAGGAGGCATGCGCCCCTGATCCTTTCTTTCTTACAATAGGGTTAATCTTTGACGCTGGTGTGCGATAGAAAAGGCAGGTGACCAAAAATGAAAGGTGACCAGAAATGGCAGGTATTATCCTAAAATCATTTGATGAATTTAGACAACCCTATTCTGACTTGGATACGTTCCAGTCAGGATTTTGGCTGAGACGAGCCAGAAAGACTACAAAAAGAAAAATGTTAGGTTCGATCATGTGCTAGCATGATTTTCTTGAACCTAATCGGATCTAATCCAAATCAATTGAACTGACTCAATCCAATTAATCACAATCAGACTCAAATTCTTGTATGTGTGATCCAGTTAGGTTCAATTCCATATGGTAATGAGTTATGTCATGATCTCTATCATTGACATCATCGAAATACCTTTCGATGGATCAAAACTTTTCTGATTTAAACAATTGGAATGATCGATCATCAAGACCATTCTAATTGTTCCTAAACTCCACTAGTGACACCTAGCAACATATGGTAGTAGTCCATCAGAACTAAAAGCGAACCTCTTGATGCAACTATTTATGTGAATTAATTCTACTATCATGAGTCCCGACAGGATTAGGGTTTAAGGTAAACTCGTCAAAACCCAACATCCATCATATAAATGAATCATTTGATTTGAGTTCGATGTAAAATCTTAATAGAAAACTTTTTTTTATTATATCACACTGCCATGGCTGTGGGCTTAAGAACTCGATCTCATGATCATCGTAGGACTACTCCTCCATTACCGAGGTTGATAGATTCCATCTTAGTGCAATCTAGTTCCTACAATGAATATGCTATAGCCAACATGCACCTCTGGATTTTGAATGACTAGAAGATCGAGTTATGGTGTAGTCAAATTATAGCACACTCAAGGTGAACTATCGATGCTCTTCAGATCAAAGAACCTGATACACAACTGCAACATTGAGCCAGTCATCAACGAGAAAGCAGACTTCCTTATGACTGCTCGATGTGATCATACTCAGTGCCCTTGTTCTCTAACGTGTATCAGTACTCTCGCTCTGATGTTTTCACACTATAGACTCAAGACTTATTTATCTTAAGAAAGTGATTATACACCAACCTTCCAAATTGATCATCATCCTCATGATGATTCTATGGTCGGGAGCAGTTTATGAGTTAATTATGAAAATTCATGTCTTAAATTTTTAACTCTTAAAAATATGAATTATCATTACCATTAACTCAAAGGATGTATCACAGACACTTTTAAATATACATTATGATAGAAAATAACTTTTTTATTAATTTATTATCAAAATTATAAAATCATCCTTAGAAGTGTATTATAAGAGTCAGTCAATCTAGCTTCTAAGATGCACATCTAACAAACTCTCACTTGACCTAAAGTCAATTGGCTACAAATCTAAGTCCCATCTTCTCAAGGTGGGCTTCGATCTTCTGCTGGCCTAAAGGCTTTGTCAATGGATCTGTCGTGTTGTCCACAGAGGTGACTCTCTTAACCTCAATGTAACATTTCTCGAGGTAATTATGAATGTGATGGAATCACCGCTCGATGGCTGGGATTTTTGGTGAGACCTCGGCTCCTTAGCCAAAGCTATGGCACCATTATTATCACAGTACAAAGGGACGGCATCCGTTGGCATCACTTTAAGCTTTGTGGTGATCTTCTTGTACCAGAATGCCTCCTTTACAACTTTCGATGTAGCAATGTACTTTGCTTTCATTATGAAATTTGCTATCACAATTTGCTTGGAACTCTTTCAGCTGATAGCACCACCATTGCACATAAACAGACTACCAAATGTTGACTTTTGATCATCTATATCAGACATAAAGTCCTTCTCAAGTACTTAAGAATACACTTCATAGAAGTTCAGTGCTCTTCATCTGGATTCGACTGATACCTATTTGTGATACTCATAGCATGGGCTATATTAGGTCGTGTACATAGCATGGCATACATGAGGCTTCCTATTGCAGAAGCATAAGGAATCTTGCTCATGCATTCAATCTCCTCAGGTATGCTAGGGCACAGCTTTTAGAAGAGATGAATACCATGTTTGAAGGGTACCAATCCCCTCTTGGAGCACCTCCTCTATGTACATCTTCTATGAGAGATTTAGCATCCTATCCGATCTATCTCTATAGACCTTAATTCTCAAAATAAAGGATGCCTCTCCTAGGTCTTTCATAGAGAACTCTTTTAATAACCATATTTTGACCATAGTCAACATGAGAATATCATTTCCAATAACAAGAATGTCATCCACGTACAGTACGAGGAATACAATAGCCCTCCCACTGATCTTTTTGAGCACACAGGGCTCCTCCTCATTTTTTATGAATCCAAATGATTTGATCATATCATTAAAATGAGCATTCAAGCTTCGAGATGTTTGCTTAAGTTCGTAGATGGATCTTTGCAGCTTACAGACCTTGTGATCAGTATCACTAAATATGAAACCTAGCAGCTGTTCCATATAAATATTTTCCTCAAGATATTCATTTAAGAATGCCTTTTTTATATCCATCTATCATATTTCATAATTGAAATAGGCTGCAATAGCAAGTAGTGTGTGGATGGATTTAAGCATGACTATTGGTGAGAAGATATCTTGATAGTCAATGCCTTCATGCTGACTATATTCTTTTGCCACTAACCTAGTCTTGAATGTCTCTGCATTTTCATCTGCACCTATCTTTCTCTTGTAGATCCATTTATACCTAATAGGTACTATATCTTTAGGTGGATCTACCAAGGTTCAGACTTGGTTTGATTGCATTGGGTCAATCTCTGACTTCATTGCCTCTAATCATTTCTTGGAGTCGATATCTAATATCATCTTATCATAGGTTTTGCGATCATCATCATGAATCTCATTTTTCATGAGGAATATTTTCTCTACATCTTCTAAAATAATGCCCAAGTATCTTTTAGAAGGATGAAAAATTCTATTTGATCAACGAGGTGGTGGAGGTTGTGATTGGACTGGCTCAATCTGATTAGGTTCCTTAGCTCGTTGCTCTTGGAAGACTTTCTCCTCGAGCCTTATCTGTCTCTCGATGCCACCATCTTGAATAAACTATTTTTCAAGAAAGATGGCATGTCAACTCACAATCACATTATGTTCTTTCGAAAGATAGAAATAATATCCTAACAACTCTAACTTATCCGCCTACTATCTCTTGACATGAGTCGGATAACTCCAAATTCTGAGATGACTCAGACTTAATTTTTTATTATGCCATAACTCATTCGGTATGGTAGAAACAGTTTTAGAGGAAATCTTATTCAGTAAGTAAATTATGGTCATTAAATTATGTCTCTAAAAAAAATTAGGACGGTTCGTGAAGCTCATCATGGATTGGACCATATCTAATAAGGTCCGATTCCTTCGTTCTAAAATCTCATTGAGTTGAAGCATTCCAGGTAGACTCCATTAAGAGACTATGCCATTTTTCTTAAGATAGTCTAGAAATTTCCGACTAAGATATTCACCTCCTCGATCTGATCGAAGAACCTTAATGAGTTTTCTAGTTTGCTTTTCTACTATATGTCTGAATTCTTTAAAGTTTTCAAAAGCTTTAGACTTATATCACATCAAATACACATACCCATACCGAAACAAATCATCGATAAAGGTGATGAAGTAGACAGTTGCCTCTAGCCAACACATTAAATGGATCGCACACATCAATATGTACGAGGGCAAGAAGGTCTGTGGCCCTTTTTCCATGTCCTATAAAAGGAAGCTTGGTTATTTTGCCATGAAGGCATAATTCATAAATCGGATATGACTCGAAAGTCAATAGATTCAATAGCCTAGATTTCTTCAATTTATTAATCCTATCTTCCGCTATATGACCTAGTCCAAGGTGCCATAGATACTTATCATTTAGACTATCCTTAGGTCACTTTAGTCCTACGACATTCACGTTTTGCTCAACATTTAACATACATACATCAATATGCAACTGATAGAGACCATTAATTAAGAATTCACTTGCAATTTTATTTCTTTCAAAAAGAATAGTTCAGTGGTCCTTAAGAAAGTTAACAACATAACATTCATGTGCTAAACAAGAAACAAAAATCAAATTCTTGCTTGCTGCAGGCACAAAATAATAGTCCCTAAGAATCAAATCTAAATCAGATAGTAGTCGAAGATGGTAGGTTCCCACGGCTACAGCAGCAACTTGTGCATTTTTTATGTGCAGGATCATCTCACTATCCCTTAACCTCCTGCTCTCCTCAAGACCCTTCATGGAAGTGCACAAATGAGCACTAGATCTAATGTCAAGCATCCAATTGGATACAGAAGAAATAGTTAAGTTAGATTCAATCATGAGCATACCTCCAGAAGGACCTATCTCCTTCTTGTTCTTCAAGGTTGTCAGGTATAAAGGGCTGTTCCACTTCCAATAGCCATCAGAATTATAATGAAAATACTTTTCTTTGTCGATGGTCTTCTTCTTCGACTCTTGCTTCTTGTTCTTCTTCCCACTTTCTGTCTTCTGCTTCTTCACAGACTTCTTCTTCTTTTCAAAAAACTTTCTTTTGGAGGAAGTCTACTCCACAGCAAGAATTAAGCCCTTTGAACTTTTCATAGAGAGCTCAGCAGTAACCAGCATGTTCATAAGTTCAGCCAAAATATTTTGTAGTTTATGCATATGGTAGTTCATGATGAACTATCCATATGCATTAGTCAAGGATTGTAGAATTATATTGATTTGCAGATCCTTGTCCAACTTGACATCGAGCTTCTCAAGCACCTCTAAGTTCTTGATCATCATCAGACAATGATCTTGGACTGACTCTCCATCATGCATTTGAGCCTTAAAAAGTCTCTTAGTGACTTGATATTTGGCTGTGCGACTCTATTCGCCAAACAACTCTTGCAAGTGAGCGAACATTTAGTGGCTAGTCTTTATATCTTCATGTTGGTGCTGGAGCTCATCAGACATTAAGCCCAACATGTAATACCTGGCTTTATTATCTTCATCCATCCATTTTTTTAGAGATGCTCTCTATTCAGCGGATGGACGGGCTAGTAAAGTGGGAGGATCCTATTTCAACACATGAGTCAATTTCTCAAAATCCAAAATAATTTTAAAATTTTGGAGTCAATCCTTGTAGTTAGGTTCGGTCAGTTTATGGATGTCCAGGATACGAGCTAGTGGGTTAGATGCAGATATTTTCTTATAAAAAATCAGTTTCTAGTTAGATTTTGTAATTAGACTTAACCAACTTTTTTTAGAGATTTTATTTTTAAATAAATTAGGCTCCACTATTTCCTCGGATTCCTACACTCTCTTGGTAGAGATGTGAAAATCTTCGTGATCAATGATTTCTAATGGATGGTGGGTCCCATCAATTGGCTCACCACCTCACCTAACAGTTATTAGTGATGGGTCAACTGATGAGTGGACAACTATTATATAATAATTCTCTAATTATGGTGCATCCAAACCTGATCTCTAATTCATGAATCTCACCATGCCCGGAATATTGCTCCATTCCTTAAGTCAGACCCATCATTTGCATGAATTAGATTTCTGATTGGATCTCTCACCATATCCAAAATATTAAGCTCAATCCATCGTCGAATAGACATAGTTGCATCTTTTCGGTGCAACTGAACCACTATATCAAATCAAGAATAGTCAACCCTGAGAAGGGCCCGCACATCTATAATGGTGGAAGATCATAGACTTAATATTTTCTTAGAGAGATTTGATTTTAGTCTCTTTAAACTTGACTTGGTCAAAATAAGTATGACTAATCTAGTGGCATGGGTTGGCTCGAATTGTTAGCCACCTCTAATCAGAACTGGATCAACACAAATGGCCAGGTAAGTGAGACCGATGGAAGGGATATGTCATTAACTCGACAAGAATGCATTTAGGCCGAGTAACTTTCAATTAAAAACCAGTTGATAATATCTGGCAGACTTATCTTAGATACCAAATTATCGAATCATAATCAATCGGATTAGCTTACAATCTAGGCTCGAATCGTGGAGCCAAATTAGGTCTTAACTTGACCGAGTCACATCTCAATGTGATTCGATCTTGACCCAGACTTAATTCTATTAGGCTAATCAAATCTAAGCTTTCTTTGATCCCACCTAATCAACTCTTGATTCAGTTTGATCAACCGCTAGACCTAATTGAGCTACCTAAGTCCGAACCCAAATTTATGAAAGTATCTTAGATCTTAAAATTCATAATTTTAGATCTAATTAGTTTCATAATCTTAATTCTTAATTAAGTTTGAGTTCATAATTAGAAACATGCAAAAATTCTAGGATTTCAGGATCTAGAATTTTACAAAAAAATAAATTTTTAATTTTTGATTAAGGACGAACACGCAGCACCCCTACACGCCATAAAAGCATCCCATCAAATGAAAGGAGAGGGTCTTTAAATCCTACTTTGCTCTTATGATCGGACGGCCAAGGGGAACGCCTTAATCAAAAATAATTACTATACTACAACATAATAAATCTACAATATATATCTCATATAAAGTCATAAATCTAAACATATATGTTTTGTATACATCTCATGTATCAGTCATTAAATCCTAAATGCATGCTTTCAGATCTGATATATCACATATAATATTTGAAAAATAAATTTTATATTGATCATGTCAAACTAAAATCTATTCTAGATAAATCATAAAACTATTCTACAACTAGTCTAGGCATGCTTCATTCATATCTCATATAAAAATTAAAAATCTTATTTTTTATTTTTAGATCTGATTATAACATTTATAACATCAGAAAATAGAAGCATAAAGATCTAAAATTTTTTTAATCATATCAAAAAATAAATTAAAACTACACTACACATAATAATTCTAAATCTAGTCTAGATATGCATCTCATGCAAGATTGATATGAATCTAAAATTTTTAATCTTTTTGATTTTAAATCTAATGACATCTGATGTGACATCTAAAATCTTTAATATCAGATCATAGATCATAATAAAAAATAGATCTAAAATAGATCTGAAGAACTGCTAACGCAGCTCTAATACCAATTGAAGAAAAAACTATTTTTTCCTACCACAGGATCAGTTTGATCTGACCAGATCTATAGAAAATATTTTAAAAAAATTTCTATAAAATCTAATTAGATTAGAGAGTTCTTTGATTAATTTTAATGATCTAATATTAAATCTAAAATTAAAAATTAAATCAGATATAAACTTTATACCTGATTGGGTAATCCGATTATCATGTCGATGATCTGCGGAAGCTTAGGATTCTGGATTAAGCCACGGATGTGCCTGGCCTCTATTGGAGTCCACTCAGACTGCATCTAGAGGTGCTCTCCTTCTGAATCTGATTACCAAAAATTAGATCTAAATCTGATTTTGTAAACCCTTCGAATCAACTGATGAAGGCAGCGCACTCATCTCATGAACGTCGTCTCTTTCCTTGAAACCTTTGCGCTAATTTCTACGAACCTTCTCTTGGAACCTTAGCCAAACCTTTGAGCATGGAGAAGAAGAAGAGGAGGGGCATGGAGAAAGAGGGGATGGCTGCCTATGGGGGTTTGGGGCATGGAGCATAAAGCATGAGAAACCCTAGGGCATAGGGTCTCTTAAATGGAGCCCTGCGCCACCTCAGTGTTCCAATCAATCAAGCAACCAATTGCTTGATTTGTTTCTGATTTCTTGACAAATTTTCATGCCAACTCACATCAAAATTGCTGCCCCAAATATTCCATATAATGCCATACAAAATAGGTAGGGAGAAGGAAAGGAAGTTTGGTATGCAATGGACTCTTCCTTCTCTCTTAGAGTTTGATCTCTATCAAACCTCTTTGACTGGTCAAATCTAAAATTTGACAAGTCAAATCCTATCCACTTTATGCACATGCCTAGGGGGATATGCACCCTCTCCATGCCATACCAAAAAGTGAGGGTGCGCGCCCCTAAAAAATCTTCATGGGGCGTGCGCCCCTGATCCCTTCTTTCTTACAACAGGGTCAACCTTTGACCTTGGTGTGCGATAAAAAAGATAGGTGACCAAAAATGGTAGGTGTTGTCCTAAAATCATCTGATGAATTTAAATAATCCTATTCTGACCTAGACACGTTCCAGTCAGGGTTTCAATTGAGACGATCCAGAAAGACTATAGAAAGGAGAATGTTAGGTTCAATCATGTGCTAGCATGATTTCCTTGAACTTAATCGGATCTAATTCAAATTAATTGAACTGACTCAATCCAATTGATCATAATCAGACTCAAACCCTTATATGTGTGATCGAGTTAGGTTTAATTTCGTATGATAATGAGATATGTCATGATCTCTATCATTGACATCATCAAAATACCTTTCGATGGATCAGAACTTTTCTGATTCAAATAATTGGAATGATCGATCATCAAGACCATTCTAATTGCTCCCAAAATCCACCAATGACACCTAGTAACATATCGAGGCAATCGATTAGAACTGAAAGTGAACCTCTTGGTGTAGCTATCTATGTGAATTGATTCTAACATCATGAGTTCCGACAGGATTAGGGTTTATGGTAAACTCGTCAAAACCCAACATCCGTCATATAAATGAAACATTCGATTTGAGTTCGATGTGAAATTCTAATGGAAAACTCTTTTCTATTATATCACACTGCCATGGCCATGGGCTTAAGGACTCGATCTCATGATCATCATAGGACTACTCCTCCACTATCGAGGTTGATAGATCCCATCTTGGTACAATCTAGTTACTACAATGAACATGCTATAACCAACATACACCTCAGGATTTTGAATGGCTAGGAGATCAAGTGATGGTGCAGTCAAACTATAGTACACTCAAGGTGAACTATCAATGCTCCTCAGGTCAAAGAATCTGATACATAATTGTAGTATCAAGCCAGTTATCGATGAGATGGTAGACTTTCTTATGACTACTTAATATGGTCACGCTCAGTGCTCTCATTCTCTAACGAGTACCTGTACTCTCACTTCAGTATCTCCATACCATAGACTCAAGGCTCATCTATCATAAGAAAGTGATTGTACACTAACCTTCCAGATCGATCACCATCCTCGTGACGATCATACTATCGGAAGCAGTTTATGACTTAATTATGAAAATTCATATCTTAAATTTTCAACTCTTAAAAATATGAATTATCATTACCATTAACTCAAAGGATGTTTCACAGACACTTTTAAATACACACTATGATAGAAAATAACTTTTTTATTAATTTATAGTCAAAATTATAAAATTATCCTTAGAAGTGTATTACAAGTGTTAGCCAATCTGGCTTTTAGGGCACACATCTAACATCCCATCCCATACCCGATCCATCTTCACCTAGAGCTCCACCTCACTCTGGGCTCTCTAACATGAGATAGTATCTTCCATACTTTTTTTCTTTTAATATCACTCTATTGCCATGCATGATCTTCAAGATTCCTCCATCATTTTTCCATCTAAAGCCGATCAAATCCAGTCTACTCAGTGAGATTAGATTCTTCTTAAAGCTGGGTATGTATCGAACCTCATCCAACTTCTTTATGATTCCATCATGAAGCTTCATGCTGACCATCCCACTATCCTTGAACTCATAGCTTGATCCATCTGGTAGGAATACGGTGCCCTCATTGGTCTCCAGAGAGTCAAACATCTTCTCTTTGCAACATATATGATAGATACAAGTAGAATCCATAATCCACTGGGAGAAAGATGTAGATACCTCATCAATAACCAAAAGAACATCATCACTGCCTTCTATATTGCTACTGGCCACCACCACAGTAGCCCTCATCCAATCCTTGAGTTATGGGCAATCCTTGACTTGATGCCCCAACTCATCGCACCTATAGCATCTGATCTTGCTTTGGTCCCTCATCTTGTACCTGGATCATCCTCCTCACGATCCTCTACCACTCCATCTACTGCCTCCTGCTCCTTTCAAAATCATTAAAGCTGAGCTACCACCATCTAAGCTCAAAGCTGAGTTCTTCTTTCTGAGAATCTTATTCTAGAGAATCATTGCAGTAACCTCATCCATCTTGATGGTGCTCTTTTTCACTAGAAGAGCAGTCACCAAGGACTCATGCGAAGAGGGGAGTGATGCTAGCTAGACCAACGCCCTGATCTTCTCCTCAACTTTTTTGCCAACACTGAGGAGGTCGGTGAGGATTTTTGAGAAGTTGGATAGATGCTCCTACATGCTTTGGCCTTCGTTCATTCGTAGCTGGTAGAAGTACCTCCAAAGAAATAGTGTGTTGGTGAGTGATTTTACCATGTACAACTCCTCAAGCTTCCACCACAACACCATCAGGAAAGTCTCGTTAAGTACATAGATCACGACATCATCCACTAGGTACAAGCAGATCGTGCTTACCACCTGCATCTAGATCTGCTTTCAATCCTTCACCTCCATGGTAGCTGGCATCTCGTCATACAAGAGAGTGCCGATTAACCCATGTTGGATGAGGATATTCTTTAACATTGCTTGCCACAAGAAAAAATTATCCTTCCCATCAAATCTATTGATCTTCACCTTGATTGCACTTATCTTCTCCATATTCTTCAATCTCTATCACCACTGCTGCAATCTATGCTTTGGTACCATCTAGCTCTGATATCAATCTATTGGGATATCAGGTCACTGTGATGCCACTTATTAAGGATCTAGTATCGGGATATTACGGTAGGAAGAAAGAAGAAAATAAAATAAGAAAGCAATCAAGTACGTGGATTAGTTCAAAGGCTCGCCTCTACGGGACATGCAAAGTTTCACTATGAAAAAGAAAGAGATACAAGAGAAGATTATCCACTCTCAACTCATGTATACAATCATCTTAATAAGAAGTTATCCTTAATAAACTCTCTTGAAAACCTCCTGAAATGACCGCAGTCCGCTGCCTAGCTGTCTGCCTGAAGCCCCTGCTCCTACTATCGGTTGGCACTCTCTCTTTGCTCTCTATCATGTTTCAGGACCTCTTTAAGCCACTATCAAGCCACACTTCATTCGGACTGCTCCAGGCTTTTTAAAAGTGTCTGTCTACATCTTGGTAGGATTTTCAGTCTATTTTAAAGTCAAACAACATCCCCTAGCCATTAGATTACGACTGCAGCCCTCCATGACCGCTGGATCATGCAAAAGAGTCAAAAACTCCTGTAGGTTGCAAAAAAGGATCCAGTCCATGCTTTTTGGTGTGTGGACCTCGGTAAAACCCCAAACACAGCTCTATCGTGAGGCCGCCTGGGTTGGGGCCACGTTCCCGCATGCGCCCGCCAATGCATGATGCTGGGCCGCCTGCCCACCTGCATGAGGCACTGGGCTGCATGCTCGCCCGCACATGGGCCGCGCAGGGTTTCACCCATGCTGGACCATGCTTGTGTTGGGCCATGCCTGTGCCCCTGCACACCTATGCGTTGGGCCGCACCAAGCTTGGTCACCTGCTGGCCATGGGTCTCGCTCCAGCTTCCTATCCAATGCTTCTTTGCCCATATCTTTGCCATCTGATCTCCAATTGGGGTGTTCTTAGACTTGTTGGACTTCATTCATTATCCTGAATCTCGTTGTGGACTTAATATGAGAGAATTTAAGATATTTTTATCAATATTTTATGCATAAAAACCAAGAGGGCGTGTGCCACTAGAAATTCTCCAAGGGGTGCGTGCCCCTATCCTTTCATTCCTACATCTAGGTCATCTTATATTCCGATAGTGACAAGAATTTGTAGGTCTTATCTTATCGAATATAAGAATTGGTAGGTATTATTCTATTCCCATCTGATGGATTAGGATAACATATTTCTGACCTGGATAAACTCTAGTCAAATCAAGACAAAGCCATACAGGGTTCTTGAATAAGTCCAAACCAATTTGGCTTAGCCGAGATGAACTAGAAAAACTATAGAAGGAGAAAGTTAGGCTCAATCATGTGCTAGCATAATTTTCTTCAATCTAATTGAATCTAATCCAAATCAATCAAACTGGATTAGCTCAATTAATGACATCCAGACCCAAACTCCTATTGGTGTGATCTAGTTAGGTTTAGTTCTATATGGTAATGAGATATGTCACGATCTTTATCATCAAAATAACTTTTGATGGACCAAAACTTTTTTGATTCACATAATTTAGAATGATCAATCATCAAGATCATTCTAATTACTTCCAAAATTTATCTGTGACACCTAGTAGTATATGGTGGCAATCCATCAGAACTAAAAATAAACATCTAGGTGTAGCTACTTGTGTGATTAAGTTCCTCTATCATAAGCCCTGATAGGATTAGGGTTAAGGTGAACTCGTCAAATCCAACACCCTATCATATGATTGAATCATTCGATCTGAGTTCGATGTGAAAATCTAATAGAAAACTCTTTTTTATTATATCACACTGCTATGGCCATGGGCTTATGGACTCGATCTCATGATCATCATAGGGCTACTCCTCATCTACCAAGGTAGATAGATCTCCTATTAGTGCAATCTAGTTCTTACAATGAACATGCTATAGCCAACATATACCTCAAAATTCTGAATGGCTAGGAGACCAAGTTATGATGTAGTCAAACAATAATACACTTAAGATGAACTGTCGATGCATCTCAGATCAAAGAACCAGACACACTACTACAGCTTCGAGCTCAATCATTGATGAAAAGATAAACTTTCTTATGACTGCTCGAGGTGGTCATGCTCAGTGCCCTCGTTCTCTAATGAGTACCTGTACCCTTACTTCGGTGTCTCCACACCGTAGACTCAAGACTCATCTATCCTAAGAAAGTGATCGAACATCGATCTTTCAGATCGATCACTATCCTTATGATGATTCTATGATCGAGAGCAGTTTATGAGTTAATTATGACAACACATGTTTTAAATTTTTAACTCTTGAAAATATGTATTTATCACATCCATTAAAGGATGTATCATAGATACTTTAAATACACAATATGATAGAAAATAATTTTTTTATTAATTTATAATTAAAATTATAAAAATATCTCAGAAGGTGTATTACAAGTGTCAGTCAATCTAGCTTCTAGGACACATATCTAATATAATCAATCCTCTGGATTAATTCCCAACTATTGGATCAATGGTGGCTCGATTTTTAGCCATTGGATGGCGCCAAATCACCGCTGGAGTCCTTAATCAGGTCGGAATGAATATATGCTATTGGATCTGAATCGGATGTGATGAGAACCATTGGATGGTGCTTCACTATAGCCGTAGACCATCATGAATCAAGCTTGTCGAAGACCACTGCCAATCACTACCTGCCGCACTGGATTAAATGATCAAAATGCCCCTGCACATCGTGATGGATTTTATGTAAACCTTTTAGCGATTTAGGTCCACCATGCGGCTCATTCTGATTCTCCATGCCTACTGAGCTAGGCAGTCCGCACCCATTCCATGGACCAGTCGATCGATCCACCATGCACCGACCTATTTTTATTTCTTTTTTCTTTTATTTTAAACTTCTGGGCTTCATATCTTTTTTATTTTAGCTCTGATTTGAGTGAAATTTATTCTATTAGAATCCATAAATCAAGCTCTTTGCATTGATGAACTTTTTTCTATAAAATATTAATAAAAATATTAATTTTTAAATAAATATTAACTAATATATGATTTAATACTATTATTTATTAATTTATGAAAATTATCATACCTTCCAACTTAAGTTTTACTCGTTCTCGAGTAAAAAGGGAAAAATTAGAAGTATATATCAACTCGATTAGATATAAAAGTTTCTTTGGGTCATCCTAAAATCAGTTGATAATTGGTTAGAGATTTAAGGAATACGTCATTCCATCTCAAATAGTAGTTAAGGGAAGAACATAAAATTTTAGAGCTTTTTTTAATCAATTCTTCACCTTTATTCTTTAAATTCTCTTTCTTTAGTATAGACTAGAGTTTTTTTTTTCAGTCAGTGTAATATTTTAACCTTTTAAGCTTTCTATCTGATTCTTGTAGTGAGCTATGGACTAATGACTCCCAAATCAGTTGGCTATAGAGCACTAGGTGTAGAAAAATCCTCGAGCTTATTGACTCATGTCAAATAGGCTATAGGTTAAAACTAACTATATAGCAAGCATCTTCACATTGTCCACTTTTTTACATGAATAATATTGCTCAACGAGATCCAGTTACTTGATGGAAGATCAATATTTAGAACTTACTCTTTATTCTCTCTCTCTCTCTCTTTTTATTTTTTTTTTCATCATGTTTTTTACTCATACCCACACAAAGTAGATTCTTTATTGAATATAGGCTGGAAGAAGATTTTAGCATCACTCAAAAATTTATTATGTTCTAAACCTGACCATCTATTGGATTTTTTTAATAATTGGGTTCTTAGTATTTCAAAAATTCTTTAGACCATTAATCAATCATCAATTAAAATGCCTGAAAAACTTCAAATTGGGATGCAATTAGGTACATAAGACTAATTATCACCATATTTAAGTATTTTAAAATATTTTATTTTTCCTTTTCTTCCAACTTAATTTTCATTGTCTTCAATGGAGGAAAGAATAGAGTGTCATAAATGACAAGAAAATAATAAGAAAAGAGTTTACCTAACTTAATTTATTTTTTTGGTCTCGGCCTAGACTTTAATTATTCTTTATTTAGAATGAATTTGTAGTCCCCCCCAACTTAATCTTGAAAGAAAACTAAACTAAAAATAAAAAAATATTAAATGCAAAAATTGGGTTGTCTTCCAGTAAGCGTTAAGTTTAACGTCTTTAGTCGGACCCTATGAAGGAGTTTTAGGTATAATTATTTTGAGTACATCCTTCAAGATTCCAAAAAGATAGGGCCAATTAGGAGGCCTTATCAATATGGTAGTAAAACATTCATAAAATACACTTCGGTGGTTAAGCTTAGCCCTAATCAATAAAGTATTCAGAGCAAGCAGCTATACCAAATTCTAAACTTATCATAGTAATCAAAAAAAAATTATGTTTGATGGGCCGAAATCTAGAGTGGTAGTTTAGAAATTTCTTCTTATCTAGCCTGATCTATCCTACTCCCTTTCTCAGGTATGATATATCTTGACATCAACTCTTCCTGATCAAAATCATGGCACTTTTTTTAAATTAATTTTAAATCTGCCTCCATACATTATTTTAATATTATAGATAAATTTTGGAGGCTATCCTCGAAAGTAATACCAAATGCAGAAAAATTAGACTTAAAATTATTATCCCTCTTATCAGTAATATCCCATCAAACAACTTCTTTATGTGCTTTTAGAACATCTATAAGTTGATCATCCTGGGTAAGTATCATTGGTAGGGTGTTAGTAGGTATATCAGAAAATGGCTTCAATTCTAGTTCAGTTGGTGGTTCTAACAAGGGGGCTATTGGTGAGCTAAGCAGTGGCTCAAATTTTTTAATTGAAGTGGGGTGGTTTTAAGGTAGGGTATATCTTCTTGGTCATTAACTTCTATATTGTTCTCATCATCATCAAAATTGTCCACCTCATAATGAGCCAAATAGGGATCTATCGAATCTTGGAAATGAATTATGGGTGAAGCTTCCTCTAGTGTATTTTTCATCTATGGTTCTTAGGAATTCTCTATTGATTCCATCGTCTCATCAATTGGTCCTCCCTTCTTGTTAAAAGGATGGGTGATTCTAGGGCACTTGGGAATGATTTCATATGTAAGTACATGATGGAATTGGTTCATCCTATTATTCTAGTTCTTTTCTATATGCTTCTGCCTTCATAACATGGTCTAAGAGGGTCCTTTTAGTTGTGCAGGATTGTTCTATGACCATATTATTTTTGAAAGTTTTAATTGATTGTTTAGAAAAAGTTATAGAGATATTAAAATTTCTATCTAAGCATGGTCCCTCAGGGTCACTCTTGAGCTAATTGGGTAACTCTCTTTTATCCTGCTTGTTGGTGTAGAATTTGGTTGACCCCGGATCGAGCTAGAGTTGAGGAAGAAGAGGTCACCGTCGGTGACCTGCAAAATAAAGTTTCGTTCGGAGTCGATGGTGGTGGCTCCGGTAGGATCCTCCGATGATCAAGTCAGCTCTTCTGTTCAACAAAAATGGAGTGCTCAGGAAAGAATTCATCAGAGTTTTGGAAAGAAGAAGAGAGCTTAGAGAAAATATATCTAGAGGGTCCCTTTTATAGATGGAGTCCATAGTTGACTGATAGTGACAGTCGTAGCCATTCGATAGCTGGCCACTCGGGATCGCATGGATTTTGTTATGGAGAGAGGTGCCACCTGTAGCAGATTGATAGTGACAGCCATAGCCATCCGGTAGTGGGCCGCTCGGGGCCACATGAGGTTTGTTATGGAAAGGGGCACCACATGTAGTAGACTGATAGTGACAGTCATAGCTGTTTGGTATTGAGCTGCTCGAGACCACATGAAGTTTGTTATGGAGACAGGTGTCCATTATCATGATGTGCCTATTCGTCGAGATTTAATAATCAAAGTTTGGAGGAAATAGACGTCGGTTGGTGAAGAACTTTGACATACATCAATTTTAGAGGAGTTCGGACTCCTAAAGGGAACATAGCTAGAGGGGATCATCCGGGAAGAATGCTAGTTGAAATCTAAAAGTAATCCATTAGAGGAATCCAGATGGAGTTCGACTGATGGAGAAGTTCAGAAGGAGTCCGACTGAAGAAGAAGTTCGAAAGAAGTTCGACTGATGGAGAAGTCTAACTGAAGGAGAAATTCGAAAGAAGTTTGACTCCTGAAGGAATCCGACTGAAGGAGAGGTCCGAAAGAAGTTCGACTCTTGGAAGAATTTGATTGAAGGAGAGGTCCGAAAGGAGTTCAGCTCCTAGAGGAATTTGATTGAAGGAGAGGTCCGGAAGGAGTTTGGCTCATGAAGAAATCTAACTGAAGGAGAAGTCTGGAAGGAGTTCGACTTCTGGAGGAATCCAACTAAAGGAGAAGTCCGAAAGGAGTTCGGCTGCTGGAGGAATCCGACTGAAGAAGAGGTCCGGAAAGGAGTTTGGCTCCTAAAAAATTCGATTGAAGGAGAAGTTTGGAAGAAATTTGGCTCCTGAAGGAATCCAACTGAAGGAGAAGTCCGGAAGGAGTTCGACTGCTGGAGGAATCTGACTGAAGGAGAGGTCCGAAAGGAGTTCGGCTACTGAAGGAATCCGACTGAAGGAGAGGTCCCGAAGGAGTTCGATTGCTGGAGGAAATCCGATTGAAGGAGAGGTCCAGAAGGAGTTCGGCTCCTGAAGAAATTCGACTGAAGGAGAGGTTCGGAAGGAGTTCGGCTCCTAGAGGAATCTAACTGAAGGAGAAGTCCTGAAGGAGTTTGGCTGTTGGAGGAATCTGACTGAAGGAATTCAGCTGCTGAAAAAGTTCGATCACTAGAGGAAGAATTTTTTATCGAAGCTCTTCCATAATTATCAGTTACATTTGGCTAAGCATCAGACTGAACTTCGACGAGAGTAGGTTTATCCCCAACACTAGTCCCCTACTTTCGAGTTCGAAATTCGAAGGAAGTACAAAAAAGATGACTGCCGAAATTTTTTTCAGACTCTGCATTCATTGAGGTTGAAGCTCGGGGGAGACCTTATCTTCTATTGAAGTCAAAGCTCAGGAAAGATCTTATCTTCGATTGAAGTTGAAGCTTGGAAGAGATCTTATCTTCAATTGAAGTTAAAGCTCGGAAGAGATCTTATCTTCTGTGGAGGTTGAGAGAGATCTTATCTTCTTTTGAAGTTGAAGAAGATATCCGAAAGAAGTTCGACAGCTAGAGAAATCCGACTGAAGGAGAGGTCCGAAAGAAGTTTGGCTCCTGGAGGAATCTGATTGAAGGAGAAGTCTGAAAGGAGTTTGGCTCTTGGAGGAATCCGACTGAAGAAGAGGTCCGAAAGGAGTTCAACTCCTAGAGGAATCTGACTGAAGGAGAAGTTCGGAAAGAGTTCAGCTCCTAGAGAAATCCAACTGAAGGAAAAGTCCTGAAGGAGTTCGACTGTTGGAGGAATCCGACTGAAGGGGTTTGACCGTTGGAGGAGTTTGATCACTGGAGGAAGAATTTTCGATCGAAGCTCTTCCATAATTATCAGTTACATTAGGCTAAGCATCAGACTAGACTTCAATGGGAGCGGGTTTATCCCCAATACTATTGATTGAATGTAAGCCTTTGCTTTTCTAGTTCTTTAAAGTTTTGCATATAGGAGTGAAAGATCTATTAGACAGTCTGATTGTTAAGCTCTAACTCATTTAATGCTTGTTGAATTCCCTCTTCAGAAGTTCATTCATTATTATTTGAAGAAGATTGATAATATGGGTAGGACATATTATAAGGTGAATCCATGAAAGTGGATCTTTGTAGCACCAGGATAACCACTGGTTGTGATTGCCACAAAAATCTGATTGAGCCCCCCAACCTAGATTGTAAATGTTAATGTATAGGTTATTTACTAATCTATAGGCAATTTGGATTTGATCTTGATGAACTTGCTCATAAATATACTCAGAAAATCGATGTTCGCATTTACTTGCATAATGGGTAGGGCTTGAACAAATTGCACAAACTTATTATGCAAGAAGAAAAGATGGATATGAAGGATTTGTATTGGCTTCTAGATGATCTATTTTATTGGATAGCTTAGTGTAAAAATCCATCTTTAATTATTATTTATTTTATTTTATTTTAAAAAATAAAGAAAAAAAGATGAGAGCCTAGAGAGTCCTAGATCTTGAGATGATAGAGGAAAGTATTTTAATTAGGATTTAAATTATAATAGCAAATAAGTTAGGCAAGCATGGACTCTCTATTCTAGGATTTACCTGGATCTAGACAGCTCTTAACTACCAAAGTCATCTTTGAGTATTCCAAGTAAAGAATCAGCCACTTAATTGGATAGATAAGTACAAAATTGGTGGGGGTCCATCCATTGCTTTTCTTAGATATCAATTATCTTGGCTAGATAAGCTAACAGAACCAATTAAGTAACCACCTTTCTTCAGGATATAGTTTCTGAACCACGTGCCTTAGACACCAGTCAAGCTAACTAACCCTAATATGATTCAACTCTTAGGATTCCATGTCCTAATGAGCTCGAATATCCTTGGAGGCCCACGTCTAATTGATTTTAAGTTAAAGTCTAGGTCTTTGCGTGCAATATGAAGGATGGTGGTTTGTGGGCTAAGGAAGGATAATCAAATCTTCATCTTATCTTATTTAATAGGTTGTACCCTTAAAGTACATTATGAATATGTAATGAAAATAAAACAAGGTATCCAAATAGGTTAATTTCTTTGAAGGTTTAATTAGTTTCTCTATATTAATTAAGTGTTATAAGGTATATTTATTTTCTTGTTATATTAGGTTATTTAAAGCTATAAAAATAAAAGATATGTTTTAATTAAGATAATTAGATTAATTATGTTAGATTTTATCTAAACTAATTTAGAGGATCTAACTAATTAGAAAGTAAGTTATACTAGTCTTAAAAGATAACTAGGTAACCTAAGAAATTAAATTAACTTTTTAAGGTAATAATTTATTATATACAGTAAATTAATTATGCAAAATAAGGTAATTATTATACTATGCAACTAAGATAAACTAGCTAGAAAGTAATTAATAAACCATATATAAAAAGTAGTAGAAATTTAAAGAAAGCATAAATAACAAGTAATGAAATAATTAAATTAAATTGATGGATAATAAAAGATAAATTATTAATCAGCAAAATAAAATATGAAAGGCAAAAGTAAACAAAAGTAGTAATTAATAAGCTAGAAATATAAAGCAGTAAAATAAATAAGATAAAAAAATAAAGTATGCAATAAAATAAAGTAATAAAATAAATAAAACAATAAAACATATAAAGAAATAAATAATAAATTAATAATTATTTTATTAATTTTTTAATTTTAATTTTTTTTAATTATTTTTTTATTGAAGCAATCGTGCTACAATCTCTGACAACAATGCCAAAAATTTGACTACTTATCATTAAAGTAACAAATAAATATTAGACCTAATTTTAATATTTAGGATAGTGGTGAGTCGGATGTCGATTTTTTGAAGACTGAAGGCTGAGTTGCATTCAATTTAATTTAAAAAGAATAAAATTTTAAATTAATCTTTAACATAGAAATTTAAATAAGTAAGTTAACAAAAATTTATTATAATTTAGAAAATTAAAAGAAAATAACTATTTAATTAATTAAGATTTTGAGATTAATTAAAAATATTCTAAAAATTTGAATTCATCTTTAGCATGATTGTGGTAATTTTTTTAATATAAGAATTTAATATTTTAAAAAATTAGTGATGACTATAACCTATTTTCTTGGAACATGAACCATATCTTCCGATCATGATCCATCTCCATAAATATAGTCAATTTAAATATTAATCAATAATAAGCATGTTAATATTATATCTCATATATGGAGAATAAGAGTTAAGATTGGGTAGGAGAACATTTTATTCCTTGCATAAAAAAAATATAAAAAATAAAGAAAAAAATACAACCATGCTCGAAGACTTCATCTATATCCCAAAATTTGATCTTTAGCTGCTCATAGTTTGAAACTTTCTGGCTCCCGGCATCTTCAAATCATCCAAATAAATAAAAAGGAAAGAAGAAGAAAGAAGAAAGAAAGAAGAAAGGAGAAAAGAGAGAGAAGAGAGAGATTTTAAGGGCTAATTCCCCTCATACGGGGCTCTTTATTGAATCTATGGCATATTAGGCCCTTAAATAGAGTGAATTTAGGATTTTTGGCTCTTTATTGGACTCAAATTGGAGTTTGGATCGAAATTGGAGAACCTGAAGCTTCCTGACCATTGATCTATGATCAAATGGTCTGAAACCAACCAAAAACCATCGAAATTAGCTGCTAAACCCCTGATCAACCTGCTAGATTAATTTGCAATCATTGGATCACTGTCGGCTTGATTTTTAGCCATCGGATGGCGCCAAATCACCGTTGGAGTCCTTAATCAGGTCGAAATGAATATCTACTATTGGATTTGAAATGGGCACACTGGGAAGCTTCGGATGGTTCTTCACTATAGCCATAGACCATCGTGAACCGAGCTCATCGAAGACCGCAGCCAATCATAACCTGCCATGCTAGATTAAATGACCAAAATGCCCCTGTATGCCATGATGGATTTTATGTAAACCTTTTTGCAGTTCAGGTCCACCATGCATTGTGTTCTGATTCAATGTGCCTATTGAGCTGGGTGGTCCATGCCCATTCCATTGACCAACTGGTTAGTCCACCGTGCACCATCCTATTTTTTTTTCTTTTATTTTAAAATTCTGGTTTCCATATCTTTTTCATTTTGGCTCCGATTTGAATGAAATTTATTCTGTTAGAACCTATAAATCAAGCTCTTTGTATTGGTAGACTTCTTTCCTATAAAATACTAATAAAAATATCAATTTTTTAAAATAAATATTAATTAATATATGATTTAATGCTATTATTTATTAATTTATGATAATTATCATGTGGCTCATTTTATCAGCAGTCGGCACCAAAGGCAAGGTTTGGACTTTCTTGTAAATATCAAGCAAAAAAAAGAAGACTCTATCCAAACCTATGTCAGCCACTTTAATGCTGCTGCCTTGGAGGTTCGAAACTTGGATCAATCAGTTGCTATGGCCATACTAAAGGATGGCCTCTGGAAGAATAACCTTCTGTTCTTCTTGGAGAAGAAGTACCTCTGAGACTTTGCCGACATGCTGGCTCGGGCTGAAGGCTATGCTCGAGTGGAGGAAGCCTTCAATCTGAAGGATGAAGAAGCCGCAAGAAAGCGATAGGTGGAAGAATCTAGCAAACCCGCAATTGTTGAGAAGCTGAGTGAAGCTCAGCCATGCTCCAAAACTTCTCCTGAGCATAGATGAGCTCGGATTTCACCCCAAGCTCGTCGACAAAAAAGCCCAGACCAAAGTGAAGGAAAAATTAGGTTTTCTTACTACAGGATCCATCTAATCGGATTAGATTTGTAGCAAAATATTTTAATTATTTCTCTATGATCCTATTAGATTTTAGAGTTCTCAGATCTAATTAGATTGATCTAAAATTATAAGCAGAAATGAATTAAAAATAGTGATATTTGATATCACTTGATCGGGTGAACTGTTCATCCTACAGCGATGATCTATTGTTGCTAAGGTTCTGACTTTAGCTACACATGCCCGGCCTCTAGCAAAGTCTACTTGGGTCAGATCTGGATGCCATCTTCTACTAGATCTGATCTCCAAAAATCAAATCTAAAGTCATTCCATAGAGCCTTTGAACTAATCTTTGAGGGCAGCACCTTTGTCTCTCGATCTGGAAACTAGTCGCGCAGCCTTTGCAGATCAGGGACCAACCTTTGATCTCTGATTTTCACCCAACCACTTGGGCATGGAGAAGAGGAAGAGATCTAGAATATGAGGCATAGAGATGGTGGGAGAGGTAGGGATTCACTGTAGAGAAATTGTCATATGCGAATAGTTTGCGTAGGGTCATATTTATAGACCTACTATAGAGTCCCTTTGCATATAACTTTGAATAGGTCAAAGACAACATACAGAAGGACTCTCCATCTGATCTCCATGCCCACAACCCTATTTCTCATATTTTTGTAGCATAAAATACTAAGAAAAATGGCATGGAGATGGGAGGATAAGAATGTTTTAGGCATAGGCAATTATCTCCTTAGGATTTGAATCAAATTCAAATCCTTTGACCCATTCAAATTCCATTTGAATGGGACTCTCTTATCCTTTTGTGGTGCATGGTCAAGGGGGGGACATGTGCCCCCTATTCCTCATAGAAATACTTGGGGGCACTTGCCCCTAGAAAATCTCCAAGGGGCGCATGCCCGCTCTTCCTTCTTTCCTGCATACGGGTCAACTCTTGACCCTTGTACTGTTCCCATCATATAGGATTTAAGACACACCCTTTCCAAGTCCCATCCAATGGAATTAAGGAAAGTTCTAATCAAGTTAGGACAATCCTTGATTAGACCAGGACTAGGTCCAATCATATCAAGATAAATCCATACAGAGTTCTCGAGAGAGGTTAGTCCAAATTTCATCTCATGATTTTAGGATAAGCACTAATCTGGTTAAGACAACCCTTGTCTTATTTTCATCTTATGGGATTTAGGACAAGCCTTGATCGGGCCAGGATAAGGTCAAGTCGGATCAAGATAAATCCCTATAGAGTTTTCGAGAGAGGCTTGTCCAAATTTCGTCTCATGATTTTAAGACAAGCCCTAATCTCATCAGGACAAGCCTTGTTTTGATTAGGACAAGCCTATTTTGACTAGAACAAGCTCTAGTTAGACTAGGACAAGCCCATACAAGGCTTTTGGATAAGCCAAATCTAATTTGGCTCAGTCGAGATAAACCAGAAAAACTATAGAAGGAGAATGTTGGGCTCAATCATGTGCTAGCATAATTTTCTTGAAATTAATCGAATCTAATCCAAATTAATCAAACTAGGTTGGCCTAATTGACAACATCCAGACCTAAATTCTTATTTATGTGATCCAGTTAG
Organism: Cocos nucifera; assembly: GCA_006176705.1. Taxonomy (NCBI): domain Eukaryota; kingdom Viridiplantae; phylum Streptophyta; class Magnoliopsida; order Arecales; family Arecaceae; genus Cocos; species Cocos nucifera. The sequence continues at coordinate 610,421 of QRFJ01000113.1, read as the reverse complement.
GTTTAGTTCTATATGGTAATAGGATATGTCATGATCTCTATCATTGACATCATTGAAACACCTTTCGATGGACCAGAACTCTTTTAATTCACCCAATTAGAATCGTCGATTATTAAGATAATTCTAATTGATCCCAAAATCCACCAGTGATATCTAGCAGTATATGGTGGCAACCCATCAAAACCAAATAGCGAATCTCTTGGTGCAACTACCTATGTGATTGGGTTCTTCTATCATGAGCCTTGATAGGATTAGAGTTAAGGTGAACTCATCACCCAACATCCATCATATGAATGAATCATTCTATTCGAGTCCGATGTGAAACCCTAATACAAGCTCCTTTCTATTATTTCGCACTACCATAACCATAAGTTTTAGGACTCGATCTCATGATAATCATAGGACCACTCCTCCTCTACCGAGGTTGATAGATCCCTTCTTGGTGCGATCCAGTTCCTATAATGAACATGCTATAGCCAACATACACCTCAGGATTTTTAATAGCTAGGAGACTGAGTATGGTATAGTCAAATTATAACACCCTCAAGATGAACTGCTAATGCACCTCAGGTCAAAGAACTAGATACATGCTGCAGCATCGAGTTAGTCATCGATGAGAAGGTAGACTCCCTTATGACTACTCAAGATGGTCACGCTCAGTGCCCTCATTCTCAACGAGTACCTATACTCTTGTTTTGGTGTCTTCACATCATAGACTCAAGACTCATCTATCCTAAAAAAGTGATCATACATCAATCTTCTAGATCGATCACCATCCTCATGATGATCCTATGATCGAAAGCAGTTAATGAGTTAATTATGATAACATATGCCTTAAATTCTCAACTCTTGAGAATATGTGTTATCATGCCCGTTAAGTCAAAGGATGTATCACAGGCACTTTCATACATAATATGATAGGATAATTAACCCATTTATTAATTTTAAATCAAAATTATAAAAATACTTCTAGAAAATATTTTATAAGTGTCGGTCAATCTGACTTTTAAGGCATACATCTAACACGAAGGGCATGGTGGAGCTCCCTACCTAGAAGGTTTCACAACTACACCCCTCTGAATGCTTCTAAGATCTAAGTATAGATGGAGATAAAGAAATAGTTGCTAAGGTCGGAAAGAATGCGAACTCATCTGATCAGGCATAATCCTAATAAGTACTATCTCTACCATCGTTACCATGGTCATAATACTAAAGAATGTATCCAGCTTCAAGATGAGATCGAGGAGCTAATCAGGAGGGGACGATTGGATTGATTTCTTTGACATCGGTCAAAAAGAAGAAAAGATCGACTAAGAGTCCTGCCACAACTTGAACCACCTCAAAGAGATGAGCCGCAAGAAGATTGTCCCCCACTTGGAATCATCAACACTATTGCTAGGGGACATCGACAAGGGGAAGCTAGTGGATCAGCAGAGCTAGCAAAGAGGCAAAGAACTGAGGAGCCCATCACTTTCATCGAAGAAAATGCATAGGAGGTTTAATTTCCGCATAATGACATAGTTGTAGTTACTTTGAATATTGCTGATTATGATGTACGCCGCATTTTGATTGATAATGGAAGCTCTACTAATGTTTTATTTTAGGATGCATTTTCTAAAATGACTATACCCGACCATCGTATGGGGCCAATAAGTTCTCCATTAGTTGGATTAATCGACAATGTAGTACCACTTGAAGGAATAATCACCTTATCTATTGTGGTAGGTGGGTATCCAAAGCAATCAAAGGCACAAGTTGACTTCCTCATAGTGAAGGCTCCCTCAGCTTATAATGCAATTCTTGACTAACCTGGCTTAAATGCACTCCAGGGATGTGGTTTTGACTTATTACCTGAAGATGAAGTTTCTGACAAACTATGGGATAGAAGAAGTTAGAGGAGATCAAGCACTACACGACACTGTTATACTATAGCCTTGCAAGAAGGAAAGCAAGTAGACTCCTATGCAGTGGACGGACTTGATACCCATGATGACCTGACTGAAGAGCAAGGGGAACTAATTGACAACCTTTTGTAGTTTCTTTAAATGATAGATGCAAAGATCATATTATTAAAATCGGCTCCAATCTAGAAGGAGTCAAGATGCAGCTTGTCACCTTCTTGCAAAAGAATGTTGATGTCTTTGCTTGGGTACACCCATGCATATGTCAGAAATTAACGTAGAAGTAATGGAGCATTGTCTTGCCATGGATCTTAAATGTCGGCAAGTAAAGCAAAAGAAGCATAGCTTTGCACCAGAATGGCAAAAGGCCATCGTGGATAAAGTTGACAAGCTTCTTAAAGCCAATTTCATCTAGAAAGTGTCTTATCCAAAATGGATTGCAAATATCATCCTTGTTAAGAAAGCAAATGGCAAGTAGAGGATGTACATAGATTTCACAGATTTGAACAAAGCTTAATCAAAGATAGTTATCCTCTACCCAGAATTGATCAACTGGTGGATGCTACTTCAGACCATGAGCTCCTCACTTTCATGGATGCCTTCTCTGATTATAATCAAATCTGGATAGCACAAGAGGACGAAAAAAAAACTACTTTGATTACTGATCGTGGTCTTTATTATTATGGGGTTATGCTCTTTAGACTAAAAAATATAGATGCCACTTATCAACACCTGGTGAATAAGATTTTCAAAAAGCAGATCAGCCATAATATGAAGGTCTATATGGAGGACATGCCGATCAAAAGCCGAGCTTTAATAAATCATATTACTGATCTTGAGGAGACCTTCAACACACTTTGAAAATATAAGATGAAGCTGAATCCAACTAAGAGTGCCTTCGGAGTAACCTCGAGAAAGTTTCTAAAATTTATGGTGTCAAGGTGTGGTATTGAAGCAAATCTCGATAAGATCAAAGCTATTCAAGAAATGACTACACCAAAAATAGTAAAAGAAGTTCAATACTCGACAGGAAAGGTCGCGACTCTAAATCAATTTATTTCAAGGTCGATCAAGCATTGCATGCCCTTCTTTCAAGTGCTCATGCAGCCAAAGTATTAGATGTGTGCCCTAGAAGCCAGATTGGCTAACACTTGTAATACACTTCTAAGAATAATTTTATAATTTTGACTATAAATTAATGAAAAAGTTATTTTCTATTATAATGTGTATTTAAAAGTGTCTGTGATGCATCCTTTAAGTTAATAGTAATGACAATTCATATTTTCAAGAGTTAAAAATTTAAGATATGAATTTTCATAATTAACTCATAAACTGCTTTTGACCATAGGATCATCATGAGGATGGTGATCGATTTAGAAGGATGGTGTACGATCACTTCCTTAGGATAGATGAATCTTGAGTCTATGGTGTGGAGACACTAGAGCGAGAGTAAAGGTACTCATTAGAGAATGAGGGCATTGAGCATGCCACATCGAGCAGTCATAAGAAAGTCTACCTTCTCATTGATGATTGGCTCGATGTTGCATTTATGTGTTAGATTTTATGACCTAAGGTGCATCGGTAGTTCACCTTGAGTATGTTATAATTTAACTACACCATTGAAGAAAAATCCTGATTTTCCAGATCAGGTTCGTTCAGATCTGATCGGATCAAGAGATATATTTCAAAAACTTTTCTCTTTGATCTGAATCAGATCTGAGATGTTTTAGATCTGATTTTTATTATTCTAATAATTAAAATAAAATATAGATAAATTAAATCAAATTTAATTTACCTTGATGTTGGATAATCCTATTATCCGTTGATGATCTTGTAAGCAGCGGAAGGTTCTAGATCTAGCCACGCAAGTGTCTGGCCTCTACCGATATCCACTCGAGCTGGATCTGAAGATCCTCTTCTTTTCTATCATGTCTCCAAAAATTAGATCTGAATCTATTTGGAGGATCTTCAAAATAGCTTTCGAAGATCAGCAGTTGTCCTTTGCAGCAGCGCAGCCTTCTAGCTTTCTATCACCTTTCTCTCCCCTAGATTGCACCAACTGAGATCCCAAACTTCTTTGGGTGTGGAGAGGAGAGGGAGAAGATGAACTTGGCATGGAGGAAGAGAGAGGCAGCCTTGGGGCATAAAGAATTATTTTTCTTTTTTGAGTTGGGTGCAGGGTCTTATTTATAGACTATGCGTGATCCAACTCCTCTTCATCCCAACCAATCACAATCCCTTTGTGAAATCAGATCTAAATCTGATTGGTGGGAATAGAGTCCCTTGGATTCATCCTTAGATGGTGCCTAAGACCAGTCAAAGTTGGTTCTTAGGAGGAGTCTAATCTGAATCCAATAAGGAGATGGAGTCCTGTCCAACAGGGACTCCTAGGGCGCCTCAAGCTTGGGCACACGCCACCCTTGGCGTGCGCCCTCCTCCTTGCCAGTTTCTGGCAGGGGGACAAGCCCCACCAGCTCTCCAATAGGTGCATGACATGTGGACAGAAGTCAAAGTGTCAATGGTCAACATTTGACCAGTCAAAGGTCAACTTTTGACCAAAGTCAAAGGATGAGAAATGGCAGGTGACCAAAAATGGCAGGTATTGTCTTACAAAATAAGACAACCCTTTTCTGACCTGGACAGGCTCCAGTCAGACCAAGTGAAGGCCTCTGATCGAGCACAAACTCCTTTGGCTCAGTCAGGACAACTATTTATGATAGTAAAAGAAGAACGTTAGGTTCAATCGAGTGCTAGCACGATTTTCTTGAACCTAATTGAATCTCATTCAGATCAATTGAACTAGGATCAGTTCAATTGATGATCACCAGATTCAAACCCTTGTTTGTGTGACCCAGTTAGGTTCAGTTCTGTATGGTAATGGGATATGTCATGATCTCTATCATCGACATCATCGAAACTCCTTTCGATGGATCAGAACTCTTCTGATTCGAACAGCTAGAATGATCGATCATCTAAATCATTCTAATTGCTCCCAAAATCCACCAGTGACACCTAGCAGTATATGGTGGCAACCCATCAGAGCTGAATGCGAACCTCTTGGTGCAGCTACCTGTGTGATTAAGTTCTTCTATCTTGAGCTCCGATCAGATTAGGGTTAAGGTGAACTCGTCAAACCCTAGTTTCTGTCATATGATGTAATCATTCGATTCAAGTCCGATGTGAAAACCTAAATAGAAACTCTTTCTATTATTTCACTCTGCCATGGCCATGGGCTTCTGGACTTGATTCTCATGATCATCATAGGGCTGCTCCTCTACCACCGAGGTAGATAGATTCCATCTTGATGCAATCCAGTTCCTACAATGAACATGCTATAGCCAACATACACCTCAGGGTTCCAATGGCTAGGAGATCGAGTTAATGGTGTAGTCAAACTATAACACCCTCAAGGTGAACTACCGATGCACCTCAGGTCAAAGAACCAGACACACCACTGCAGCATCGAGTCAGTCATTGATGAGAAGGTAGACTTCCTAATGACTACTCGAGGTGGTCACGCTCAGTGCCCTCATTCTCTAACGAGTACCTATACTCTCGCTCCGGTGTCTCCACACCATAGACTCAAGACTCATCTACTAAAGAGAAGCGATTGTACACCAACCTTTCGGATCAATCACCATCCTCGTGATGATCCTATGGTCGGGAGCATTTTATGAGTTAATAATGATTATTCATGTCTTAAATTTTCAACTCTTGAAAATATGAATTATCATTACCATTAACTCAAAGGATGTATCACAGACACTAAATACACATATGTGATAGAAAATAACCCATTTTATTGATTATAGTCAAAATTATAATTTTGCCCCTAGAAGTGTATTACAAGTGTCAGCCAATTCTGGCTTCTAGGGCACATATATCTAACAATCTTCCCACTTGTCCTAAAGCCAATTGGCTACAAGTCTAAGTCCCATCTTCTCAAGGTGGGCTTCGATCTTTTGCTTGGCCCAACGGCTTTGTAAGTGGGTCTGCCACATTGTCTGCGGAGTTGACTCTCTTGACCTCGACGTAACCCTTCTCGAGGTAATCGTGGATGAGGTGGTATCGCCGCTCAATGTGCTTGGATTTCTGGTGAGACCTCGGCTCCTTAGCAAGGGCTATGGCGCCATTGTTGTCGCAGTATAGAGGAATGGCATCTGATGGCATTACTCCAATTTCTTGCAGCAAACTTCTTGTACCAGAATGCTTCCTTCGTAGCCTCTGATGCAGCGATATATTCTGCTTCCATGGTGGAATCTGCTATCATGGTTTGCTTGAAACTCTTCAGCTGACAGCACCACCATTGCACACAAACAGACTCCCAGATGTCGACTTTCGATCATCTATATCGGACATGAAATCCGAGTCTGTGTATCCCTGGACTTGGAGTTCTCCGTTACCAAAGACCAACATCATATCCTTAGTTCTTCTTAAGTACTTAAGGATACATTTCACAGAAGTCCAGTGTTCTTCACCTGAATTTGACTGATATCTGCTTGTGACACTCACAGCATGGGCTATATCAGGTCGTGTACATAGCATGGCATACATGAGGCTCCCTATTGCAGAAGCATAAGGGATCTTGCTCATGCGTTCTATTTCCTCAGGTGTGCTAGGGCACATCTTCTTGGAAAGATGAATACCATGTCTGAAGGGTATTAATCCCCTCTTAGAGTTTTCCATACTAAACCTCTTTAGTACTTCCTCTATGTACATCTTCTGTGAAAGTCCTAGCATCCTATTCGGTCTATCCCTATAGACCTTAATTCCTAGAATAAAGGATGCTTCACCTAGGTCTTTCATGGAGAATTCCTTGGACAACCATATTTTGACTGTCATCAACATGGGAATATCATTCCCAATAAGGAGGATGTCATCCACGTACAATACGAGGAAAGACAACAGCGCTCCCACTGACCTTTTTGAAGACACACGGTTCCTCTTCATTTTTGATGAAACCAAATATTTTGATCACATCATTGAAATGAGTGTTCCAGCTCCGAGATGCTTGCTTAAGTCCATATATGGACCTTTGCAGCTTGCAAACCTTGTGATCAGTATCACTGGATGTGAAACCTAGCGGCTGTTCCATATAGATATCTTCCTCAAGATATCCATTTAAGAATGCCGTTTTCACGTCCATTTGCCATATTTCATAATCGAAATAGGCTGCAATGGCAAGCAATGTGCGGATGGATTTTAGCATAGCCACTGGGAAAAAGGTATCCTGATAGTCAATGCCTTCACGTTGACTATAACCTTTTGCCACTAGTCTAGCCTTGAATGTCTCCACATTCCCATCTGCACCAATCTTTCTCTTGAAGATCCATTTACACCCAATAGGTACTATACCTTCTGGTGGATCTACCAAGGTCCAGACTTGGTTTGAGTGCATCGAGTCAATTTCTGACTGCATTGCCTCTAGCCATTTCTCGGAGTCGATATCTGATATCGCCTCATTGTAGGTTTTGGGATCATCACCATGAGCACCATTACCTACGAGGAACATTTCCTCTACTTCCTCTGAAATAATACCTAAGTATCTTTCAGGGGGACGAAAAACTCTTTTCGATCTACGAGGTGGAGGAGGTAGTGTTCTTATTGGCTCAACCTGATTTGGTTCCAATTGGTCCTTAGCTCGTTGTACTTGTGAGACTTTCTCATCAAGCTTAATCTGCTTTCCAATGCCGCTATCTTGAATAAACTATTTTTCAAGAAAGATGGCATGTCGACTCACAATCACATTGTGGTCTTCTGGAATGTAGAAATAGTATCCTAATGACTCTTTAGGATATCCTATGAATCGAGCTCTGAAGGACCTAAACTCTAACTTGTCCGCTTGTTGTCTTTTGACATGAGCCGGACAACCCCAAATTCTGAGATGACTCAGACTTGGTTTCTTACCATGCCATATCTCATACGGTGTGGTAGGAATGGTTTTAGAGGAAACCCTATTCAGTAGATAAATTGAAGTTAACAATGAGTGTCCCCAAAGAAAATCAGGGAGGTCTGTGAAGCTCATCATGGATCGGACCATATCCAATAGAGTCCGATTTCTCCATTCTGAAACTCCCGTTGAGTTGAGGTGTTCCTGGTGGAGTCCATTGAGAGACTATGCCATTTTTCTTGAGATAGTCTAGGAATTCCCGGCTAAGGTATTCACCTCCTCGATCTGATCGAAGAACCTTAATGGGTTTTTCAGTTTATTTTTCTACTTCATGTCTGAATTCTTTGAACTTTTCAAAAGCTTCAGACTTGTGTCTCATAAGATACACATACCCATACCTAGATAGATCATCGGTAAAGGTAATGAAGTAGACAAAATTGCCTCTAGCCGGCACATCAAATGGGCCGCACACATCAGTATGTACTAGGGCAAGGAGATCTGTGGCCCTTTCCCCATGTCCTACAAAAGGAAGTTTAGTCATTTTGCCTTGAAGACAAGATTCACAAGTTGGATATGACTCGAAAGTCAATGGACTCAATAGCCCATTTTTCTCCAATTTGTTGATCCTATCTTCTGCTATATGACCTAATCTCAGGTGCCATAGATACCTATCGTTTGGACTATCCCTAGGTCGTTTGGCATTCACGTTTTGCTCGATAGTTAGAACAGATACATCAATATGTAGCTGATAAAGACCGTTAATAAGAAAACCATTTGCAATTTTATTTCTTTCATAAAGAATGTTACAATGGTCCTTAAAGAAGGTAATCACATAGCCTTCTAGTGCTAAGCATGAAACAGAAATCAAATTTCCTGCTAGCTGCAGGCACATAATAACAGTCTTTCAAAACTAAGTCTAAACCAGATGGTAATCGAAGAGGGTATGTTTTCCACTGCCACTGCAGCAACTCTTGCTCCATTTTTGATGCGTAGGATCATGTCTCCATCCCTCAGCCTCCTGCTATCCTCAAGACCCTGCATGAAAGTGCACAGATGAGCACTAGAACCAGAGTCAAGCACCCAACTGGATGCAGAAGAAACCGTAAGGTTAGACTCAATAACGAGCATACCTCCAGAAGGACCTTCCTTCTTGTTCTTCAGGGTGGCCAGGTAAGTAGGGCAGTTCCGCTTTCAGTGGCCATCGCTGTTGCAATGGAAATACTTTTCCTTTGACAGTCGGCCTTCTTCTTCGGCTCTGCCTTCTTCTTCTTTCCTCCTTCCACCTTCTTGCTTTTTCGCAGACTTCTTTTTTCTTTCCAGAAGACTTTCTTTTGGAAGAAGTCCATTCCATAGCAAGAACTGAGCCTTTAGAACCTTTCATAGAAAGCTCAGCGGTGACCAGCATATTCATTAATTCGGCCAAGGAATTTTGAAGTTTATGCATGTGGTAATTCATGATGAATTGCCCATATGCATCAGTCAAGGATTGCAGAATAATATCATTCTGCAGATCCAAGTCTAACTTCACACCGAGCTTCTCAAGCTCTTCCAAGTCCTTGATCATCATCAGACAGTGATCTTGGACTGACTGCCCATCACGCATCTTAGCCTTAAAAAGTCATTTCGTGACTTGATACTTGGCTGCGCGACTCTGTTCACCAAACATCTCTTGCAGGTGAGCCAACATTTGGCGAGCAGTCCTGATATCTTCATGTTGGCGCTGGAGCTCATCAGACATCGAGCCCAACATGTAATATCTGGCCTTATTATCTTCGTCTATCCATTTTTTCAGAGACGCTCTCTGTTCAGCGGATGGATGGGCTGGTAAGGTGGGAGGGTCCTGGTCCAATACATGGGTTAACTTCTCAAAACCCAAAATAATTTTGTAGTTCCTGAGCCAATCTTTATAATTGGGTCCAATCAGTCTATGTGTGTCCAGGATACGTGCTAATGGATTGGACGCAGACATTTTCCTGTAGAGAGTCAAAGATTCTAGTTAGATACTGTAATTATGACTTGACCAATTTATTTAGAGATTTTATTTTTAAATAAATTAGCTTCCCACTATTTTCTTGGATCCCTACACTCCCTCTGTAGAGATGCAAAAATCTTCCATGATTAATGATTTCTAGTGGGTGGTGCGGTCTCACCAACTGACTCATCACCTCACCTAACAGTTATTGGTGATGGGTTAGCCAATGAGTGAACAACTCTTGTTCAATGATTCTCTAATCATGGTGCACCCAAACTTGATCTCTAATTCATGAATCTCACCATATCCAAAATATTGATCCACTCCTTAGTTAAGTCAGACCCACCATTTGCATAGACTGGATTCCTAATTGAGTCTCTCACCGTATCCGAAATATTGAGCCCAACTCATCCTCCAGCCCATAGCATCCAATGCCTAATAGACATGGTTGCATCTTTCTCGGTGCAACTGAGCCACTGTATCCAGCCGAGAACAATCAACCCCGAAAAGGGCCCGCACATCTACAATGGTGGAAGACCTCAGACTTAATCTTTTCTTAGGGAGAATTGATTCAGGTCTCATTAAACTAGACTTGTCATAGTCATAACAATTATGACTAACCTAGTGGCATGGGTTAGCTCAGATTATTGACCACCTCAAATCAGAACTGAGTCAACAGATATGGCCAGGTAAGTGAGATCGGTGGAAGGGATATGCCATTAACTCGTACAAGAATGCATTCAGGTCGAGTAGCTCTTAATTAAAAATCAGTCGATCGTATGTGCCAAACTTACCTTAGACACCAAATTGTTGAGCCAGAACCAATTGGGTTAGCCTACAATCCAGACTCTAACCTCTGAGCCTAATTAGGTCTTGCTTGATCGTGACTCGATCTTGACCCAGACTTAATCCTATTAGGCTGGTTTTAAGATTGTTGATCCCATAACCAACTCTTGATTCGGTTTGATCAACCGCTTAGACCTAATTGAGCTATCCCAAGCCCGAACCCAGTATTATGAATATGTCTTAGATCTAAAATTCTCAATTTTAGACCTAATTAATATTTCATAATCTTAATTCTTAATTAAGTAGGGTTCATAAACAAAATATGCATAATAAATCCTAGGGTTTCAGGATCTAGGATTTTGCAGAAAGTAAGTTTTGGATTTCTGATTAAGGATGAATGTGCAGCACCCCTACACATCATAAGAACACCCCATCGGATGGGAGGAGAGGGCCTTTAAACCCTTCTTCATTCTTATGACCGGAACGGCTAAGAGGAACGCCTTAATCAGGAACATGTAATACTACAAAACAGTTTTAGATCTATATCATATATCTCATATACAAATTAGATCTAATCATGGCATATTTTGCATACATCTCATGTATCGAATCATGCATATTTTTAGATCTAAATTATCTCATAATAATCTAAAAAATTAGATTTAAATTGATCTTATCAAAATAAACTCTAATCTAGACAACTATGTAGAACTATTCTACAACTAGTCTAGACATGCATCAATCATATCTCATATGATGTTAAAATTAAATAATTTTTATTTACTATTTTTTAGATATTATTATAATAATTATAATATCAAAAAATAGTAAATAAATAGATCTAAAATATGATTTAATTAAATTAAATTGTAAACATGCAAGACTATTCTATAGAACTATTCTATTTTAGAACTAGTCATGCATATTTTCTAATCTTAGATCCAAATTATTTAATTTTAATTTTTCTGATTTTAGATCTGATCACATCTCATGTGATATCTAAAATCACTTATTTTTTGATTAAAATAAATTTAAAATCAGATCTAAATACTTTAGAACCTTGGCTCTGATATCAGTTGAAGAGAAATCCTGATTTCCTAGATCAGGTTCGTTCAGATCTGATTGGATCAAGAGATATATTTTAAAATTTTTTTTCTTTGATCTAAATTAGATCTAAAATATTTTAGATCTAATTTTTATTATTTTAATAATTAAAATAAAATATAGATAAATTAAATTAGATTTAATTTATCTTGATGTAGAGTAATCCTATTATCCGTTGATGATCCTGTAAGCAGCGGAAGGTTCTGGATCTAGCATGCAAGTGCCTGATCTCTACCGATATCTACTTGGGCTAGATCTAGAGATTCTTTTCTTCTCTATCACATCTCTAAAAATCAGATCTGAATCTGATTTGGAGGATCTTCAAAACAGCTTTCGAAGATTAGCAGTTGTCCTTTGTAGCAGCGCAACCTTCTAGCTTTCTATCACCTTTCTCTCCCCTAGATTGCACCAACTGAGATCCCAAACTTCTTTGGGCATGGAGAGGAGAGGGAGAAGATGAACTTGGTGTGGAGGAGGAAGAGAGAGGCAGCCTTGGGGCATAGAGAATTGTTTTTCTTTTTGAGTTGGGTGCAGGATCTTATTTATAGACTATACGTGATCCAACTCCTCTTCATCCCAACCAATCACAACCCTTTATGAAATCAGATCTAAATCTGATTGGTGGAAATAGAGTTCCTTCGATTCATCCTTAGATGGCACCTAAGACCAATCAAAATTGGTTCTTAGGAGGAGTCTAATCTGAATCCAATAAGAAGATGGAGTCCCTATCCAACAGGAACTCCTGGGCACCTCAAGCTTGGCGTGCACCCTCCTCCTCGCTAATTTCTGACAAGAGGACAAGCCCTACCAGCTCTCCAATAGGTGCATGACACATGGACAGAAGTCAAAGTAACAATGGTCAACATTTGACCAGTTAAAGGATGAGAAATGGTAGGTGACCAAAAATGGCAGATATTGTCTTATAAAATAAGACAACCCTTTTCTAACTTGGACAAGCTCCAGTCAGACCAAGTGAAGGCCTTTGATCGAGCACAAACTCCTTTGGCTCAGTCAGAATAACTATTTATGATAATAAAAGAAGAACGTTAGGTTCAATCGAGTGCTAGCATGATTTGCTTGAACCTAATTGAATCTCATTCAGATCAATTGAACTGGATCAGTTCAATTGATGATCACCAGATTCAAATTCTTGTTTGTATGACCTACTTAGATTTAGTTCTATATGGTAATGAGATATGTCATGCTCTCTATCATCGACATCATCGAAACTCCTTTCGATGGATCAGAACTCTTCTGATTCGAATAGTTAGAATGATTGATCATTTAAATCATTCTAATTGCTCCCAAAATCCACTAGTGACACCTAGCAGTATATGGTGGCAACCCATCAGAGCTGAATGCGAACCTCTTGGTGCAGCTACCTGTGTGATTAAGTTCTTATATCTTGAGCTTCGATCAGATTAGGGTTAAGGTAAACTCGTCAAACCCTAGTTTCTGTCATATGATGTAATCATTCGATTCAAGTCCGATGTGAAAACCTAAATAGAAACTCTTTCTATTATTTCACTCTGCCATGGCCATGGGCTTCTAGACTTGATTCTTATGATCATCATAGGGCTGCTCCTCTACCATCGAGGTAGATAGATTTCATCTTGATGCAATCCAGTTCCTACAATTAACATGCTATAGCCAACAACATCTCAGGGTTCCGAATGGCTAGGAGACCGAGTTATGGTGTAGTCAAACTATAATACCCTCAAGGTCAACTACGGATGCACCTCAGATCAAAGAACCAAACATACCACTACAGCATCGAGTCAGTCATTAACCAGAAATAGACTTCCTAATGACTACTCAAGGTGGTCACACTTAGTGCCCTCATTTTCTAATGAGTACCTGTACTCTCGCTTCGATGTCTCCACACCATAGACTCAAGACTCATCTACTAAAGAGAAGCGATTGTACACCAACCTTCTAGATCAATCACCATCCTCATGATGATCCTATGGTCGGAAGTATTTTATGAGTTAATAATGATTATTCATATCTTAAATTTTCAACTCTTGAAAATATGAATTATCATTACCATTTACTCAAAGGATGTATCACAGATACTAAATACACATATGTGATAGAAAATAATCCATTTTATTGATTATAGTCAAAATTATAATTTTGCCCCTAGAAGTATATTACAAGTATCAATCAATTCTGGCTTCTAGGGCACATATATCTAACAACCATAACTCGATCTTCTAGTCATTCAGAATTCTGAGATGTATGTTGGCTATAGCATGTTTATTGAAGAACTAGATTGCACCAAGATGTGATCTATCAATCTCAAAAGTGGAGTAGTCCTATGATGGTCATGAGATCGAGTCCTTAAGCCTATGGCCATAGCAGTGTGATATAATAGAAAAGAGTTTTCTATTAGGATTTCACATCGAACTCAAATCGAATGATTCATTCATATAACGGATGTTGGGTTTTGACGAGTTTACCTTAAACCCTAATCCTATCGGGACTCATGATAGTAGAATCAAATCACACAGATAGCTACACCGAGAGGTTCGCTTTCAATTCTGATGGATTGCTACCATATGCTGCTAGGTGTCACTAGTGGATGTTGGGAGCAATTAGAATGATCCTGATGGTTGATCATTCTAATTGTATGAATTAGAAAAGTTCTGATCCATCGAAAGATATTTTGATGATGTCAATGATAAAGACTATGACATAGCTCATTTCCATATAGAATTGAACCTAACTGAATCACACATATAAGGATTTGAGTCTGATTGTGATCAATTAGACTGAGTCAGTTTAATTGATTTGGATTAGATCTAATTAGGTTCAAAAAAATCATGCTAGCACATGATTGAACCTAACATTCTTCTTTTGTAGTCTTTCTATTCGTCTCAATCGAAACACTGACTGGAACTTGTCCAGATCAGAATAGGATTGTCTAAATTCATCAAATAATTTTAGGACAACACCTGCCATTTCTGGTCACCTATCATTTTTGGTCACCTGTCTTTTCTATCGCACACCATGGTCAAAGGTTGACCCTATTGTAAGAAAGAAGGGATCAGGGGTGCACGCCCCCTAGAGATTTTCTATGGGTGCGCATCCTCATTTTTTGGTATTGTATGTAGTGGGTGCACGTCCCCCAAGGTGTGCACCTAAAGTGGATAGGTTTTGACTTGGTCAAATTTTAGATTTGACCAGTCAAAGAGTTTTGATAGAGATCAAACTCTAAGAGAGAAGGAAGAATCCATTGTGCACCAAACTTCCTTTCCTTCTCCCTACCTATTTTGTATGGCATTGTATGAAATATTTAGGGTGGCAAATCTAATGTGAGTGGGCATGAAACATTTTTCAAGAAATTAGAAACAAATCAAGCAATTGGTTGCTTGATTGATTGGAACACCGAGGTGGCGCAGGGCTCTATTTAAGAGACCCTATGCCCTAGGGTTTCATATGCTTTATTCTTCATGCCCCAAGTCTCCATTGGTAGCCATCCCCTCTTTCTCCATGCCCCTCCTCTTCTTCTTCTCCATGCCCAAAGGTTGGGCCGTTCCAAGAGAAGGTCCATAGAAATTGGCATGAAGATTTCAAGGAAAGAGACAACGTTCATGAGACAAGTGCGTTGCCTTCATCAGTTGATTTGAAGGCTTTACAAATCAGATTTAGAATTGATTTTTGATGATTAGATCCAGAAGGAGAGAACCTCTAGATCTAGCCTAAGTAGACTCTAGTAGAGGCTAGGCATGTGCATGGCTTAATCTAGAACCCTGAGCTTCCATAGATCATCGGCAGGATAATCAGATTATCCAATCAAGTACAAAGTTCATATCTGATTTAATTTTTATTTTTAGATTTAATATCAGATCATTAAAATTAAATCAAAGAACTCTCTACTTTGATTAGACTCTATAGAAAATTTTTTGAAATGTTTCCTACAGATCTGGTCAGATCTGATCGATCATGTGGTGGAAAAAGCAATTTTTTCTTCAACTGGTATCAAAGTTGCGTTAGCAGTTCTTCAGATCTATTTTAGATCTAATTTTTTTATAATCTATGATATGATATTAAGAATTTTAAATGTCACATCAGATGTGATCAGATCTAAAATCAAAAGGATTAAAAATTTTAGATTCATATCAATCTTGCATGAGATGCAAATCTAGACTAGGTTTAGAATTATTCTATGAGTAGTCTAGTGCTAATTTTCTTTTTAATATAATTAAAAAAAATTTAGATCTTTATGTCTCTATTTTTAGATGTTATAAATATTATAATTAGATCTAAGAATAAAAAATAAAATTTTTAATTTTTATATGAGATATGAATGAAGCATGCCTAGACTAATTGTAGAATAGTTCTATGATTTATCTAAAGTAGATTTTATTTTGATATGATCAATATAAAGTTTATTTTTTAGATATTATATATGATGTATCAGTTCTGAAAGCATGTATTTAGGATTTAATAATTGATACATGAGATGTATGCAGAACGTGCATGTTTAGATCTATGACTTTACATTAGATATATGTTGTAGATTTATTATTTTGTAGTATAGTAATTATTTTTGATTAAGGTGTTCCCCTTGGCCGTCCGATCATAAGAGCAAAGTAGGATTTAAAGCTCTCTCCTTCCATTCGATGGGGTGCTCTTATGGCATGTAGAGATGCTGCACGTTCATCCTTAATCAGAAATCAAAAATTTACTTTTCTATAAAATCCTAGATCCTGAAATCCTAGGATTTTTGTATGTTTCTAGTTACGAATCCAAACTTAATTAAAAATTAAGATTATGAAACTAATTAGATCTAAAATTATGAATTTTGAGATCTAAGATACCTTCATAAATTTGGATTCGGACTTGGGTAGCTTAATTAGGTCAAGCAGTTGATCAAACTGAATCAAGAGTTGGTTAGGTGGGATCAAAGAAAGCTTAGATTTGACCAGCTTAATAGGATTAAGTCTAGAACAAGATCAAATCATATTAAGATATGACTCGAACAAGTCAAGACCTGATTTGGCTCTATAGTTCGAGCCTGGATTGTAAGCTAATCTGATTGATTTTGATTCGATAATTTGGTATCTAAGATAAGTCTGGCAGATATGATCAACTAATTTTTAATTGAAAGCTACTCGATCTGAATGCATTCTTGTCGAGTTAATGGCATATCCTTTCTACTGATCTTACTTACCTAGCCGTTTGTATCAATTCAGTTCTGATTAGAGATGGCTAATAATTCAAGCCAATCCATGCCACTAGATTAGTCATAATTGTTATGACTAAGTCAAGTCTAGTTTAAAGAAATCTAAATCAAATCTTTCTAAGAAAATATTAATTCTATGTTCTTCCACCATTATAGATGTGCGGGATCTTTCAGAGATTGATTATTCTCGATTGGATACAGTAGTTCAGTTGTACCAGAAAGATGCAACCATGTCTATTAGCCATTGAATGCTATGGATTGGAGGATGGGTTGAGCTCAATATTTTGGATATAGTGAGAGATCCAATTAGAAGTTTAATTTATGCAAATGGTGGGTCTAACTTAACTAAAAAATGGAGCAATATTTCGAGCACGATGAGCTTCATGAATTAGAGATCAGGTTTAAGTGCATCATGATTAGAGAATTATTGGATAAAAGTTGTCCACTCATCAGTTGATCCATCACCAATAACTATTAGGTGAGGTGGTGAGCCAGTCGATGAGATCGCACTATCCATTAGAAATCATTGATCATGGAGATTTTTGCATCTCTACCAAGGGAGTGCAGGGATCTGAGTAAATAGTAGAAGCCTAATTTATTTAAAAATAAAATTTCTAAATAAATTGATTAATTTTAATTATAAAATCTAACTAAAAACTTTGACTCACTATAGAAAAATGTTTATGTCCAATCTACTAGCCCATACACTTTAAAATTATTTTGGGTTTCGAGAAGTTGACTCATGTATTGGAACAGGATTCTCTCATTTTACCAGCCCATCCATCTACTGAATAGAGAGCATCTCTAGACAAGTGGATGAACAAAGATAACAAAGCCAAGTATTATATGTTGGGCTCGATGTCTGATGAGCTCTAGTGCCAATATGAAGACATAAAAACTAGCCGCCAAATATTGGCTCACCAACAATAGTTGTTTGGTGAACAGAGATGCATAGCCAAACATCAAGTCACTAAGAGACTTTTTAAGGCTTAGATGCGTAATGGGCAATCGATCCAAGATCATTATCTGATGATGATCAAGGACTTAGAGAAGCTTGAGAAGCTCAGTGTCAAGTAGGATAAGGACTTGTAGATCGATATAATTCTATAATCTTTAACTGATGCATACGGATAGTTCATCATGAACTACCATATGCATAAACTTTAAAATACCTTAGCTAAACTTATGAACATGCTGGTTACTGCTGAGCTCTCTATGAAAGATTCAAAGAGCTCAGTGCTTGCTATGGAGTGGATTTTTTTCAAAAAAAAGTCTTTTGGAAAGAAGAAGAAGACCGCGAAGAAGCAAAAGATGGAAGATGGGAAGAAGAAGAAGGGAGAGCCAAAGAAGAAGGTTGTCAATAAAGAAAAGTGTTTTCATTATAATTCTGACGGCCATTAGAAGCGGAACTATCCTTTATACTTGGCCATCCTGAAGAACAAGAAGGAGGTAGGTCCTTCTGAAGGTATACTCATGACCGAATCTAACTTAATGATTTCTTCTGCATCCAGTTGGGTGCTTGACTCTAAATCTAGTGCTCATTTGTGCACTTCCATGCAAGATCTTGAGGAGAGTAGGAGGCTGAGAGATGGTGAGATGATCCTGCACATCGAAAATGGAGCAAGAGTTGCTGCTGTGGCCATGGAAACCATCTTCGACTACTGTCTGGTTTAGATTTGATTTTTAGGAACTATTATTTTGTGCCTGCAACAATCAAAAATTTGATTTCTATTTCTTGTTTAGCACATGAAGGTTATGTTATTAACTTTCTTAAGGACCACTGTACTATTCTTTTTGAAAGATAAAATTGCAAGTAGATTCTTAATTAATGGTCTCTATCAGTTGCATATTAATGTATCTGTGTTTAATGTCGAGCAAAACGTGAATGCCGTATGACTAAAGTGACCTAGGGATAGTCTAAATGATAAGTATCTATGGCACCTTAGGCTAGGTCATATAGCGGAAGACATGATTAACAAATTGGAGAAATCCAGGCTATTGAGTCCATTAACTTTCGAGTCATATCCAATTTATGAATCATGCCTTCATGGCAAAATGACCAAGCTCCCTTATGTAGGACAAGGGGAAAGGACCATAGACCTTCTTGCCCTAGTACACATAGATATGTGTGGCCTATTTGATGTGCCGGTTAGAGGTAATTATGTCTACTTCATCATCTTTACCGATGATCTATCTCGGTATGGATATGTGTATTTGATGCAACACAAATTTGAAGCCTTTAAAAAGTTCAAGAAATTTAGACATGAAGTAAAAAAGCAAACTAAAAATCCATTAAGATTCTTTGATCAGATCAAGAAGGTGAATACCTTAGTTGGGAATTCCTAGACTATCTTAAGAAAAATGGCATAGTCTCTCAATGGACTTCACCTAGAATACCTCAACTCAATGGAATTTTAGAATGGAGGAACCGGACCCTATTAGATATGGTCTATCCATGATGAGCTTCATGGACCTTCCTGATTTTTTTTGGGATATAGTCTAATGACCACAATATACTTACTGAATAAGGTTTTCTCTAAAACTATTTCTACCATACCATATGAGATATGACATGGTAAGAAACCAAGTCTGAGTCATCTTAGAATTTGGGATTGTCTGGCTCATGTCAAGAGACAGTAGGTGGACAAGTTAGAATCTAGGTCCTTTAGAACTCATTTTATAGGATATCTTAAAGAGTCGTTAAGATATTATTTTTACCTTTTGAAAGATCACAATGTGATCATGAGTCAACATGCCATCTTTTTTGAAAAATTGTTTATTCAAGATGGTCACATCGACAGACAGATAAGGCTCAAGGAGAAAGTCTCCCAAGAGCAATGAGCTAAGAAACCTATGGAACCTAATCAGATTGATCCAGTCCAATCACAACCTCCTCCACCTCATAGATTAAATAAAACTTTTTATCCTCATGAAAGATACTTAGGCATTATTTTAGAAGATATGGAGAAAATATTCCTCATGAAAAATGGGGTTCATGGTGATGAT
This sequence comes from Cocos nucifera, assembly GCA_006176705.1. NCBI lineage: Eukaryota > Viridiplantae > Streptophyta > Magnoliopsida > Arecales > Arecaceae > Cocos > Cocos nucifera. Next base: position 590,571 of record QRFJ01000113.1, on the reverse strand, counting down.
CCCAAGATCTATGATGAGGCGATATTAGATATCGACTCCGAGAAATGGTTAGAGGTAATGAAGTCAGAGATTGACTCAATATGATCGAACCAAGTCTGGACCTTGATAGATCCATCTGAAGGTATTGTACCTATTTGATGTAAATGGATCTACAAGAGAAAGATAGGTGCAGATGAAAATGTAGAGACATTCAAGGCTAGGTTAGTGGCGAAAGGGTATAGTCAATGCGAAGGCATTGACTATCAGGATACCTTCTCACCAGTAGCCATGTTTAAATCCATCTGCACACTGCTTGCTATTGTAGCCTATTTCGATTATAAAATATGACAGATGGATGTGAAAACAACATTCTTAAATGGATATCTTGAGGAAGATATCTATATGGAATAGCCACTTGATTTCTCATCCAGTGATGCTGATCATAAGATCTGTAAGCTGCAAAGGTCCATCTATGGACTTAAGCAAGCATCTTGAAGCAGAGTGCTCGTTTTAATGATGTGATCAAATCATTTGGATTCATCAAAAATAAGGAGTCCTGTGTATTCAAAAAGGTCAATGGGAGCGCTTTTATCTTCCTCATACTATACGTGGATGACATCCTCCTCATTGGAAATAATATTTTCATGTTAACTATAGTCAAAATATGGTTATTAAAAGAGTTTTCTATGAAAGACCTTGGAGAGGCATCCTTTATTCTGAAAATTAAGGTCTATAGGAATAGATCGAATAGGATACTGGATCTCTCACAGAAGATGTACATAGAGGAGGTGCTAAAGAGGTTCAGCATGAAAAACTCTAAGAGGGGATTGGAACCCTTCAGATATGGTATTCATCTCTCCAAGAAGATGTGCCCTAGCACACCTGAGGAGAATGAATGTATGAGCAAGATCCCTTATGCTTCTACAATAAGGAGCCACATGTATGCCAAACTATGTACATGACCTGATATAGTCCATGCTGCGAGTATCACAAGCAAGTATTAGTCGAATCTAGGTGAAGAGCATTAGACTTTTGTGAAGTTTATCCTTAAGTACTTGAGAAGTACTATGGCTATGTTCTTGATCTTTGATAATGGAAAACTCCAGGTCCAAGGATATACAGACTCAGACTTTATGTCTGATATAGATGATTGAAAGTCAACATCTAGCAGTCTATTTATGTACAATGGTGGTGCTATCAGTTAGAAGAGTTTCAAGCAGACATGATAGCGGATTCCATCATGAAAGCAGAGTACATCATTGCAGAGGAAGCAACAAAGGAGGTATCTGGTACAAGAAGTTCACCGTAGAACTTGGAGTGATGCCATCGGATGTCGTCCCTCTGTACTGTGACAATAATGGTGCCATAGCTTTGGCTAAGGAGTCGAGGTCTCACTAGAAATTCAAGAACATCGAGCGATGATTCCACCTCATTCGTGATTATCTTGAGAAGGGTTACGTCGAGGTCAAGAGAGTCGACTCCATGGACAACACAACAGATCCACTAACGAAGCTTTTAGGCCAGCAGAAGATTGAAGCCCATCTTGAGAAGATGGGACTTAGATTTGTAGCCAATTGACTTTAGATCAAGTGAGAGTTTGTTAGATATGTGCCTTAAAAGCCAGATTGACTGACACTTGTAGTATACTTCTAAGGATAATTTTATAATTTTGATTATAAATTAATAAAAAAATTATTTTCTATCATAGTGTATGTTGGGGATAAACCCCGCTTCCGTCGAAGTCCAGTCTGATGCTTAGCCTAATGCAACTGGTAATCATGGAAAAGCTTCGATCGAGAATTCTTCCTCCAACATCCGAACCTCAGTCGAACTCCTTTAGCAGTTGAACTCCTCCAGCGACCGAACCCCTCTCGAACTCCTTCAGTGGCCGAACCTCTTTCAAACTCCTACAGTGGCCAAACTCCATCTGGACTTCTCCATCAGTCGGACTCCTTTTGAACTTCTCCATCAACCAAACTCTTTTTAGGCTTCTCCTTCAGTCAAATTTCTCTGGGAGCCAAATTCCTTCCAAACTTCTCCTTCAGTAGGATTTTCCTTCCAGACCTCTCCTTCAGTCGGATTCCTCCAGGAGCCGAACTCCTTTCGGACTTCTCCTTTAATTGGATTTCTTCAAGAGTCAAACTCCTTTCGGACTTCTCCTTCAGTCGGATTCCTCTAGGAGTCGAACTCCTTTCAGATTTCTCCTTCAGTCAAATTCCTTTAGGAGCCAAACTCCTTCCAGACTTCTTCTTCAATCGAATTTCTTCAGGAGCCAAATTCCTTCTGAACTTCTCCTTCAGTCAGATTCCTCCAGGAGCCGAACTCCTTCTGGACTTCTCCTTTAGTTAGATTCCTTCAGGAGCCAAACTCCTTCTAGACTTCTCTTTCAGTCGGATTCCTTCAGGAGCCAAACTCCTTCCGGACTTCTCCTTCAATCAGGTTCCTCCAGTGGATTACTTCCAGATTTCAGCTAGCATTCCTTTCGAATGATCCCGCCTAGCCATATTCTCTTTAGGAGTCAAAACTTCTATAGAATTGATATATGTCAAAGTTCTTCATCAACCAACATCTGTTTTCTTCAAACTTCGACTATTAAATCTCGACAAACTGGCACATCACTACAGGCGACACCTCTCTCTCCATAGCAAATCTCATGCGGGCCCGAGCGGCCCACTGCAAGATAGTTATGGTTGTCACTATCAGTTTGCTATAGGCGACACCTCTTTCTCTCCGTAACAAACCACATGCGGCCCCAAGCAACCCACTATCGGATGATTATGGCTATCACTATCAATCTACTATAGGCTCCATTTATAAATAAGGACCCTCCAGATACGTTTTCTCTAAGCTCTCTTCTTCTTTCCCAAAACTCTACTGGATTCTTTCCTGAGTACTCCATTCCTGTTGATCAGAAAAGTTGATTTGATCGTCGGAGGATCCTACCGGAGCCACCACCACCAACTCTAGGTGAAACTTTATTTTGCAAGTCATCAATGGCGACCTCTTCTTCCTTAACTCCAACTTGATCCGACGTCGATCAAGTTTCGCACCAACAAGATTGGCGCTAGAGGAAGGGCCCTCAGTTTCTGAGGTACCCTTACTTTTAAAGGAGTGCTCAATCAACCTTGTTGATCTTCTTCTTCAAGGTCCATCTCCATGCTCTCTCTCAATCCTAAGAAATGCCTCCAAAGAAGGCGACTACCCAAAGATTTACCGCTTCTATCATCAGATTCGAGCCAAACCCATCCATTCCTGCTCCAACATCGGTGCTTCACCCTCCTGCTCCATCGACGACCATGGTAGATTCGAAGCAGTTTAACCTACTAATGCAGGGAGTTCAGGGCCTCATCGAAATGGTGCAGGCCATTTGACAGCCCCCGATGGTGGTTCCACCAGAAAATCCACCATCGAGATGTTAGAAACCACTACCAAGGAGGAGCACTTGGGCTAGCATATCCGTCACCCCTGGGAAGGAGAAATAGAGTTCAGAGGATTCTTGTTCGGATCATGATTCTTCTTTGGAAGAGACCTTCTCTATCTACAGTCAAAAGCATTCCAAGATCTACGATCGAGATGACGTTCTCGATCAGAAACTATGGAAGATGGACCGATGAATTGAGAAACTCCACCATGTTGTTCCGGCTCACCATGACAATGTCTGCACCGATCCTCCTTTCTCTTCCTGAATTATGCAAGAGCTCATTCCATCGAACTTCAAGCTCTCCCAATTTCAAAGCTATGATGGAATCTCTGACCCAGTCGATCACTTTGAGGCCTTCCGAACCTCCATGATGCTACTCCATGGTGCATCAGATACCATCTTATATCGAGCTTTTCCATCTACCTTGAAGGGAGCAGCAAGAAACTGGTACTTGACGTTGAGGTCAGGTATGATCTTCTCCTTCGACTAGATGAGCCATTAGTTTGTGGCTCAATTCATCAGCACCCGACGTCCGTATCGAGGTTCGAATTTCTTGATAAATATCAAGCAAAAGGAGGAGGAATCTATCCGAACTTATGTCATCCGATTTAATGTTGCTACATTGGAGGTCCGAAACCTAGACCAATCTGTTGCAATGGCTGTACTCAAGAGTGGCCATTGGAAGAACGATTTGCTGTTCTCCCTAAAGAAGAAGTACCCCAGAGACTTTATCGATCTACTAGCTTAAGCTGAGGGATATGTCCGAGCGAAAGAAGCCTTCAAATTGAAAGATGAGGAAGCCGTAGGAGGGTGGTAGATGGGTGAGTCTAATAAACTTACAGCTGATAGAGGGCCAAATAAAATCCGACCATGCTAACAGACTCCCTCCGAGCGCAAGCAAGACCGAACTCCTCCTCGAGCTCGTCGTTAAAGATGCCCCGACAGAAGGGTGCGAAGAAATTCTCCTCCTAGAAGAAGAATTACAATCTCCCCTCAAACAAGTGCAATCGAAGTAAGTACTATTTGTATCATCATGATCATGGCCACGATATTGAAGAATGCATTCAGCTCCAAGATGAGATTGAGGAGCTCATCAGGAGAGATCGACTAGGTTGATACCTTAGATGGCGGTCTGAAGCAAGTAAAGATCGATCGAGGGCACTGTCATAGCCAGAACCACCAAGGAGGAAGGAACAATAAGAAGATCAGCCCCCTCTCAGCATCATCAATACTATCTCTGAGGGACTTAGTACTTCGACAAGCTGCCATCTCTCGATCTTAGAGCTAGAAGAAGCTTTTCCTAAATTGAAAAGACCCATATGAAATAGAGGAGGTCATCCGGCTCGGAGCTTATTGCCTGAAGGAACAACGCTTCTACAATCTTGGAATTCAAAAAATTTGAGAATGTGCTACCAGTAATTTTTCTCTAATAAAACTCCTTCATTTTAACATTATTATTTCTTGGTGCAAAAATTATGTGATGATAGGAAAGAAGCAATCAAAAGTGGCCATGTTAGAAACAGGAAGAGAACCTTGTCCTAACATAAGCAAGTCGAAGACCTCCAGTTATTTAAGATAGGAGGAGGGGAGAGGCCCATTCAACGACCTATCTATGCCTCTAGTGCCTTGTTAGGAACAGGAGGAGAACCTCGTCCTAACATGCTGGGTCTCTCATAGAAGATGTACATAGAGGAGGTGCTAAAGAGGTTCAGCATGAAAAACTCTAAGAGGAAATTGGTATCCTTCAGACATGGTATTCATCTCTCCAAGAAGATGTGCCCTAGCATACCTGAGGAGAATGAATGTATGAGCAAGATCTCTTATGCTTCTACAATAGGGAGCCTCATGTATGCCACGCTATGTACATGACTTGATATAGTCCATGCTATGAGTATCACAAGCAAGTATTAGTCGAATCTAGGTGAAGAGCACTGGACTTCTGTGAAGTTTATCCTTAAGTACTTGAGAAGTACTATGGATATGTTCTTGATCTTTGATAATGGAGAACTCCAGGTCCAAGGATATACAGACTCAGACTTTATGTCTGATATAGATGATTGAAAGTCAACATCTAGTAGCCTATTTATATGCAATGGTGGTGCTGTCAGTTAGAAGAATTTCAAGTAGACCATGATAGCAGATTCCATCATGAAAATAGAGTACATCATTGCAGAGGAAGCAACAAAGAAGGTATTCTGGTACAAGAAGTTCACTACAGAACTTGGAGTGATGCCACCGGATGTCATCCCTCTGTACTCCAACAATAATGGTGCCATAGCTTTGGCTAAGGAGTCGAGGTCTCACTAGAAATCCAAGAACATCGAGCGGTGATTCCACCTCATTTGTGATTATCTTGAGAAGGGTTACGCCGAGGTCAAGAGAGTTGACTCCATGGACAAAACAATAGATCCACTAACGAAGCTTTTAGGCCAATAGAAGATTGAAGCCCATCTTGAGAAGATGGGACTTAGATTTGTAGCCAATTGACTTTAGATCAAGTGAGAGTTTGTTAGATATGTGTCTTAAAAGCCAGATTGACTGACACTTATAATATACTTCTAAGAGCAATTTTATAATTTTGATTGTAAATTAATAAAAAAATTATTTTCAATCATAGTGTGTATTGGGGATAAATCCTGCTTCCGTTGAAGTCCAATCTGATGCTTAGCCTAATGCAACAGATAATCACGGAAGAGCTTCGATCGAGAATTCTTTCTCCAACATCCGAACCTCAGCGAACTCCTTTAGTAGCCGAACTCCTCTAGCGATTGAACCCCTCCAGGACTCCTCCAGTGGTCGAACCTCTTTCGAACTCCTACAGTGGCCGAACTCCATCTGGACTTCTCCATCAGTCGGACTCCTTCTAAACTTCTCCATCAGCCAAACTCTTTTTAGACTTCTCCTTCAGTCAAATTTTTCTAGGAGCCAAATTCCTTCTGAACTTCTCCTTCAGTAGGATTTTCCTTCCATACCTCTCCTTCAGTCGGATTCCTCCAGGAGCCAAACTCCTTTCGGACTTCTCCTTTAATCGAATTCCTCCAAGAGTCAAACTCCTTCCGGAGTTCTCCTTCAGTCGAATTCCTTCAGGAGCCAAACTCCTTTCGGACTTCTTCTTCAATCGAATTTCTTCAGGAGCCAAACTCCTTTCGAACTTCTCCTTTAGTCAGATTCCTTCAGGAGCCAAACTCCTTCTAGACTTCTCTTTCAGTCGGATTCCTTCAGGAGCCAACTTCTTCCAGACTTCTCCTTCAATCAGGTTCCTCCAATGGATTACTTCTAGATTTTAGCTAGCATTCCTCCCGGATGATCCCCCCAAGCCGTATTCTCTTTAAGAGTCCGAACTCCTCTAGAATTGATATATGTCAAAGTTCTTCATCAACCAATGTCTGCTTCCTTCAAACTTCGATTATTAAATCTTGACAAACTAGAACATCATGATAGACGACACCTCTCTCTCCATAGCAAATCTCATGCGGCCCCGAGCGGCCCACTACTAGATAGTTATGGTTGTCACTACCAGTTTGCTATAGGCGACACCTCTTCCTCTCCATAACAAACCACATTCGAACTCGAACAGCCCACTATCGGATGATTATGGCTGTCACTATCAGTCCACTATAGGCTTCATCTATAAAAAGGGACCCTCCAGATACGTTTTTTCTAAGCTCTCTTCTCCTTTCCCAAAACTCTACTGAATTCTTTTCTGAGTACTCCATTCCTGTTGGTCAGAAAAGTTGACTTAATCGTCGGAGGGTCCTGCCGGAGCCACCACCACCAACTCTAGGCGAAACTTTATTTTGCAGGTCGCCGACAACAATCTCTTCTTCCTTAACTCTAGCTTGATCCGGCATCAATCAGGTTTCACACCAGCAAGATTGGCGCTGGAGGAAGGGCCCTCAGTTTCTGAGGTATCCTTACTCTTAAAGGAGTGCTCAGTCGATCTTGTTGATCTTCTTCTTCAAGGTCCATCTGCATGCTCTCCCTCAATCCTAAGAAATGCCTCCAAAGAAGGTGACTATCCGAAGATTTGCCACTTCTGTCGTCAGATCCGAGCCAAACCCATCCATTCCTGCTCCAGCACCGGCACTTCAACCTCCTCCTCCACCGATGACCATGGTAGATTCAGAGCAGTTTAACCTACTAATGTAGGGAGTTCAGGGCCTCACCGAAATGGTGCAGGCCATTCGGCAGCCTTCGATGGTGGTTCTACCAGAAAACCCACCATCGAGATGTCAGAAATCAGTCCCAAGGAGGAGCACTTGGGCTAGCATATCCTTCACCCCTGGGAAGGAGAAATAGAGTGCAGAGGATCCTTGTTCGGATCATGATTCTTCTTCGGAAGAGACCTTCTCTACCTACAGTCGAAAGCGTTCCAAGATTTACGATCGAGATGACGTTCTCGATCAGAAATTATGGAAGATGGATCGATGGATTGAGAAACTCCACCATGTTGTTCTAGCTCATCATGATGATGTCTGCACCGATCCTCCTTTCTCTCCCTGAATTATGCAAGAGTTCATTCCATCGAACTTCAAGCTCTCCCAATTTGAAAGCTATGATGGAACCTCTGACCCAGTCGATCACTTGGAGGTCTTTCGAACCTCCATGATGCTACTCCATGGTGCACCAGATACCATCTTATGTCAAGCTTTTCCATCTACCTTGAAGGGAGCAGCAAGAAATTGGTACTTGATGTTGAGATCAGGTATGATCTTCTTCTTCGATTAGATGAGCCATCAGTTTGTGGCTCAATTCATCAGTACCCGACGTCCGTATCGAGGTTCGAATTCCTTGATAAATATCAAGAAGAAGGAGGAGGAATCTATCTGAACTTATGTCATTTGATTTAATGCTACTACATTAGAGGTCCAAAACCTGGATCAGTCTGTTGTAATGGCCGCACTCAAGGGTGGCCTTCGGAAGAATGATTTGCTGTTCTTCCTAAAGAAGAAGTACCCTAGAGACTTTGTCGATCTACTAGCTCAGGCTGAGGGATATGTCCGAGCGAAAGAATCCTTCAAATTGAAAGATGAGGAAGCCGTAGGAGGGTGGTAGATGGGTGAGTCTAATAAACTCACAGCTGATAGAGGGCCGAATAAAATTCAACCATGCTCACGGACTCCCCCTGAGCGCAAGCAAGCCCGAACTCCTCCTCGAGCTCAGCGTCAATGATGCCCCGATAGAAGGGTGCGAAGAAGTTCTCCTCCTAGAAGAAGAATTATAATCTCTCCCAAACAAGTGCAATCAAAGTAAGTACTATTTGTGTCATCATGATCATGGCCACGATATTGAAGAATGCATTCAGCTCCAAGACGAGATCGAGGAGCTCATCAGGAGAGACCGGCTAGGTCGATTACGCAGATGTCGGTCTGAAGCAAGTAAAGATCGATCGAGGGCACTGTCGCAGGTAGAACCACCAAGGAGGGAGGAACAACAAGAAGATCGGTCCCCTCTTAGCATCATCAATACTATCTTTGAGGGACTTAGTGCTTTAGCAAGCTACCATCTCTTGATTTAGAGCCAGAAGAAGCTTACCCTAAATTGAAAAAACCTATATGAAATAGAGGAGGTCGTCCGACTCAGAGCTTATCGCCTGAAGGAACTCGAAAGAACAACGCTTCTACAATCTTGGAATTCAAAAAATTTGAGAATGTGCTACCAATAATTTTTTTCCAATAAAACTCCTCCATTTCAACATTATTATTTCTTGGTGCAAAAATTATGTGATGATAGAAAAGAAGCAATCAAAAATGGCCATGTTAGGAACAGAAAGAGAACCTCAT